>CAJVPI010000074.1:0-60822 GCA_910592345.1 Paraglomus brasilianum
CTTGTCTATACAATATTATTTAGGATAAACCCATATCTAGTCGGGAGACCAAAGTTACTTGTCCTCGGCATAACGGTAAACTGCCGGGTAAGTATTATATATCTATAGCGGCGTGTATTCCACGAGCGATAGTGGATACCTCATACCTGCGTATGGGAATACTATTTACGCCATGCGACAGTTTCCTTTGCCATGCGAGTGAGTTGTTCCCCATGCGGCAGTTTCCGTTGTCAAGAACGTGGTAATGCCAACAAGGTATCAATTTGATAATTATAAGTAGATGGAAAACCTATGAATGGAAAATTTCCTTAGTGTGCATATTATCAAATTATTTTAAGAATATTAGACATACCCATGTCTAAATATTCTTTACCATGATTGAAGTATTTCATGGTAAGTTATTAAATATTCGTCCTGGTCATGACATTAAACTGACAAGTGAATGGTTACGTGGTAAGTGGTAGTAGTGGTAGTAAGTATTATATTATCCTTAATAGCGGCTCGCATTCCACGAGCGATAGCGGATGATTCATACCTAATACTATTCACGCCATGCGGCAGTCCGTTGCCATGAACTAATCGATTTACGTTTATTAGTACCATAAGATACTTGGATTAACGCGGTAAGTGATAGTAAGTATTATATTATCTTTGCCATGAACCATACTAATCGATTTACTAATTAGGATCTTTGCCACAACTCACGACGTATTATCGACCACACAACCGACGAAAGAGTTCATAACATAACAATCTCTCCTCTTCCAAAGCGCAAACATAAACGTTATCCAAAGGCTAAATACGACGCAACAGACCTTTGTCGCCAATCCATATTAGGGCGATACAACTCACGAACAGGTCCTGTAACAACATGGTTTATCGACCAAATACAACGTCACTCAAATTGATAATTTCATGACGTTGGCACATTATAAAATTCATATACAAGTCAACCTCGATAAGTCGGCCCCTCGATAAGTCGGTTTCTCGATAATTCGACCAAATGTCTTCAGCCCCTTTTTTCACTATTTAAAAATATTCGATAAGTCGGCCAACAGCTCAAAGAAGAAATAATCAATTCAATGAAACAAACTACTCTAGATAGTTTTTTTACAATTAAATTTATTATTTGGTTAGGCCATGTGTTCTCAATAAGTCGGTCAAAATAGCCCAGCCCCCCTGGGCCGACTTATCGAGGTTGACTTGTAGCAAATTCCTTAATCCTCTGGATAGGGAAGTCACTGAGGTGCTTGATTGTTTTCACTAATAAAATGTAATAGTCCCTCAAAACCGATATTGCGCCTCTATATCGGGTTTTCGAAATTTACGCGCAGAAACTGATATTTTGGAAACTCGATAGAAAAGGCAAAAAACAATTACTATCGATTTTTCGAGCTTCGGCTGTAGTATTAATTTTTATATATAGATAAATTGTCCTTACCCTTCAGACGATACCTATGTGATTCTTTTTAACTCGACATTAAACATTAGCTGCCACTAGGATCTCATTCTGATCTTTTCTTGATATACCAATGGAGTATCTAACAATTTAAGCCAAATATTTGAAAAGCAGATAATGTAGTAGGTTAGGTAATATAAGAAAACCACCTATGTCTACTCTACCCTCTGTACACACTACTCATGTCCCCAACGCCCCGAGTCACAAAGTCGTTACCTGTCTGGGAGAGTCTGTTCTCATCCATCATTTTCTTCGTTTATATACCTTCCCTCCAGCAACCATTAACAACTTTCTACCATATTCACTCGTCCTCCGCCTTCCTCAACGTCCAGGCCATGTCGAGAGCTATTAAACTACGTGGTATATACTGTGAACTCTCCCCAAAAGTACTCTTCTTAAGTGCACCCTATTTTGATAGTCCCAGGCTCGGGACTAAATAATTCTGCTCTCTTTATAGTGGAGACACAAAATCCAACAGGTTTCTATACTATACACAAAAGAAATAGTAATATCATGTGACATACACTATAGCGAATTTGATTAAAAACCAGTTTATTTCGTATTAACACGCAAGTAAAAGCAGTAAAAGTGTTTAAGCTGAAAACAAGAAGAAGGTAAATGACCGCAATATTCACTGAAAGTATTGGATAATGCTAGACTGACAGCTTGCTCACTAATTCCAAAGTCATCCGCTAGTTCTCGACCTTTTATTGAGGGGAAGCTTCTTTTTTTTCCACATAACTCCCTTTTTCTGAAAAAATAACTTCGCATTATTATCTTTTATTATTAACAAACAATCTCTCACATTGTCTAAAATCTCACATTATCGTGTCTCTTAGTTCTTTATAACAAGTAATAAAGGTCCTTGCTTTACTTTTTTTTATCAATTACATACTTTGCCCCAGTCAAGGCAACACGCTTTTGAATGTTTCTTGGCCACTTCTATCCCTAGACTGGGAGAGATCCATATCAACTGTCTGTTCCTCCATAACAACTTTCTTCTAATCTGACTAATCATTACCCCTCCACTATATCGAACGAAAACTACACAATATAGCTACATACACTATATAAAGCTAGTTTAATTAGGATTCCAACATTTCTCCACAACAACTGAAATCCACTGTAGCGGAGGTCCACTATAAAGAGAGCCACTGTGTATATGAAAATAATCTCCGTAAATGCACACGCGACTTCAACTTGTTAGATTGTATAGTTAGACAGTGTCAATCGTCGGCGAATTATAATAATAAAGGTCTTACTATACCCAAGCCACAAGAATAGCATATCTCGACGAATATAGTCGTCCCGCTTTAACAGAATACGATTCCGTAATAACGTTATCTTTTAACATCAGGTCATGTATTATTTAGACATCAATGGCCATCAGTCGACAAATAATTTTAACATTCTATAATAGTTTATGGTTATGAGCTCAGGATTGTAAAGACGGAAAAGTAACCGGAGGTAGCACATGATCCTTGAACACAATTCTTCACCACTTGCAGATTATAATAAAATTACAATTAGTTGTGAATTTTAATTTTAACTTACTTGTGACTCACAATCGGGCGTCGTAAACTAAAAATGGAATAGATGTCAATGTGTAACTAAGCGGTATATAACCATGTTCAGCCATAAACGGAAATTCAAAATAATTTCTCAAGACATAAAATAATACTATACTATTCGCATTTAACGGACATACGACGGATAATATCTAACAAAAGTCGACATTCTCTTTGGTATAGTGACTTTTACCACAAACTCGCGTCTTTTCTGCGACAATGACTAAAATGACGTCACGAATTACTAGTTTGTCTCATACACACTTGGTACAAAATCACCGCGAGACGGTTTTTTAGGTCATATGATACGTATGCGTGAGAATTTAGGGTTCATATCATGGCTACCATTCGTGCCGCTTAATCATCAGTACAACGGCAAGAATGCGATGTGTAATGTTGTGACAGCTGTGTTAGATCTTAATTGGTTACGAGCACAAAGGGCAAGTAAGTTAGAAGAGTTGATTATTGTTAATTTCACAAACAAGAAAAATACAACGGTGTTGACAAGGTTCTGTTTGCACGTTAAATGTAATTGGATATCCCTACCAGGAAACCATCTTTGTTCAAATTTGATGGTTTGGCAGCTTCTCTTTCATTCTTATCAGATGTAATTACAAGAAACTCGCAGTAATCTTACCGAGACTGCAGTGACATAATTTGTATTACGTTAAATGCAAGTAAACTACAGAGTTAGGACTGGACCGGTAATTATTATATGATTCACGGTGATTTCCGTTTGTATTTCGATTAATTAACTTATTCTTTGCACCCCCCTCAATCCAGCATCCAAACAAACAAGTTAACCCACATTCACAGAATCTTCGATAAACAATACTATTTCTCATCGTTTGTTCAGTGACATTATTAATTGCAGCATTAATGGAAATACCACCTTTGGTTAATCAAGTAGAACAGTGCATCCAAGAATGCACCCAAGAATCACATTTATTATTATTACTGACAAGAATAAAATAAGCGCACGTCAGAAATGAAGTTGCGAATACTTGAAACATAAACTAGATTCTAAGATTGGGGAGAAGATTATTATTGTTCATTGTTTTAATGTTCTAATATACAATGATTATGCCAAGTTACAAGAGCGATAAATTCGCGTGGTGAAATAAATAGTCCATTAATCAAACATGAAGGGCTTGCTGTATACAGTACAATCAGGTCCTATAGTTGTAGTAATTAGATAAAAATGTTAGCATATATATCAAGTTTATCAAACTAGCAAAAAATATCTTTTTAATTTCGTCGATTACGAACCACTTTCAGTACGTCCCCAGCTTCTAAGCATGAATGGCTTATTCCTGTTAGCCGTTGGAGGAACATCAAACTTAATAGTGTGAGATGTCTCTCCATCCTTAAAGGGTCGGTTTCCATGCCAATAAGTTTTCAGCAATCCTACGCCCTCTTGCATTAATTCAAGGTCGTTAACTCGAACGACTTTTGATGCTCCATTTTCCCACGTTACTTTAACTCTACTGTTAGCCTTGACTTGATTGTTATTCCTACTGAAAGATGGTTTGGCAATTTTGAATCCCTTGCACCATTTATCAGTAACTGCTCGTTTAGCAATATGCGAATCTAGGTTTAGTTCTAAGAAGAAGAAAAAAAAAAGGGGGGGGGGTTGGTGAATTAGTCAAGTGAGAAGAATTTAACAAAGCGTCAACATATCCAGACAATAATAGTAGCTTACGTGAATCATAATTTTCTATAGGAGCAGCAAACGCTCCCACGAGGTAGACAAGAATGGTAGCAAACATAAAAAGGTTCTTAATTGTAAGCATTGTGACGAATGTATATTCTGTTCTGTTTGTGAAAATAATATCAACTCGTTCACAATTTTTTCTTTAGCGTGAATTAGTATATTTCGTTGCGAGAGACTTAGAGATACAACAAGAAGAACGTTGCGCTCTGAGAGTGGGAAATGGCCCGGAAGAATGTGTGTATTTATATGATTATCACTACCAATGAGATGTTCAATTACATCATGAGCCTTGTGGGTTTTGTACTCATTTGGACAATAAAATCATGCACTCTTTATTTAGAACATACACACCCTGATATTCTGTAAATAGGATTACAATACGAAAATGAACTCTAATTTTTCATCATTGTAACCGTAACACATCGAACGATTCAAAGTAAGTAATTGAAAGCAGGCGCAGACTATGATGGAAATGCGTCTGCTAAGCCCAAAGCCCTACGCCAAGCCCTAACACATCACATGATAAGGCGGCATTTTCTACTGTATTGTCTTTATTGTGTTTATTCGTGTGAAAAATCATCCAATGTTATATTGCAGGACACTGACACTGTGCGCTTGCATGTTTCATCATTGCGGATTTCGTCATTGCAAATCCCCTTTTACCTCATGTATGTTAAGTTGAATTGAATTGCGAAGTGAATGGAATGGAATTGGATTTCTATTTCTATTTCCTTTTAATGAATTATCCGTATCTAGTCGTCTTGTTTAATCAAATCCCATTAAATTAAATGTAGTACAAGATTATTATGCACATTCAGACGGCCGATAAGTGACATGATTGTAAGTTCTGTTCTGATTAACGACGAATGTTTGTTAGTGTCAAATCCTGAAACCGTTGCTTACACAATCATACGATTCTCTCTTTTTTCCCCTTCAACCTAAATCTAATAATATCTAATGATATTCCCATTATAAAAAAAGGGGGGGAGGAGCCAAAACGATTACCCTGACACATCGTTCGTTGGACGTATGTTGGGTCATCAAAAAACTTGCCTGTTATGTCAATATCGTACAATGTGAGGATTGCTCGGAAATATTTGAATCACATCCACTGCCGATTTTTAATTTAACCGGAGATTTTGTGTTGCATCAAATTATGCAATTGCTGATCACAACGTCAATTGTGTATTAGAATTTAGGACCACTTGATCGAGAACGCCATGCAACACAGCATTGTAGAGATTTACACAGCAAGATTCTATAATTAAACTTTCTAACTAGCCAACTATCGACCTACAATGTTTCTATTCCAAGATAACTTTTCTGATTGGATGCTGCTCTTTACCTACACATTAGTAAGGCAACTAGTTAGTCTCCCTGCTACACTGACCTCGAGGATGAATGATGATCATCCCCGTCACTCGCAAGCACAAAGACCCTGAGAATCGATTGCTATGAAAGACAGGATTAATATGTCACTAGCAATTAACTTGTCAAATTGCAATGATATTTAAAAGTTTAACGAGTACAGCTTTATAATAAAGTTTTCTTTTTACTTTGGATCGTACACATTGCAATGATATTTAAAAGTTTAACGGGTACAGCTTTATGATAAAGTTTTTCTTTTACTTTGGATCGTGCACATTGCAATGCAATGATATTAAAAGTTTAACGAGACAGCTTTATAATAAAGTTTTCGGATCGTACACAAATCACCATTATAAAAAACAAAGACATTTCAACAACAAAAAAGTATTAGCTGTACGAAATCTTCTGAAGTCAAAATAACATTGCGATAACTGTGATGCGACAGTTATTAAAACTCGTCGAGCTCTTAAAGGGATTGTAAATCGCGATCAATAATTATGTTGGTGGCCGATAATGCCATACTATAGACCGAAAATCCAATAGCCAAAAACGGAATGGTAATAAACGTGAGCGCTCTTCATTATCAACGCGAAATTTTTGCGGTCGCAATATGTAAACAGATAACTGTATCGAAGCAAGTGCATTTCTCTTCTTCTACTAAGGCACCTCACTTGAAAGTAAATGTTTCAAAAGCTGTTCACATTATTACGACAATTTGTGTATTTTGGTTATTGATATTTTTGCTTCCATTTGACGATCAAGAACAGGCGCCATATGGAAAAACATTGCTATAATTATGATCGAGCATTTCCAGGTGAATTCACTCATCTGACATGGGAAATAATGGAAAATGCGACTTTTTCATTTCCAGCCTCTCTCCTCTTTGATGTAAGCATCCAGTTGACTCTGTAAAAGAATTGAAAAGCTGAAAAGCAACTAGATAATTTATTAGTACTTACCATCAACAGAACATGGTAATCTGGTAGGTACACTGTCACGGAAAGAGTTAAACTTTTCAAAATCAATATATTTTTATTATAATTGTATGGGATAGTTTTATAAACACTTTCCAATCTTTTTTATTCAGTCGCTTAGATATCCTTAATTCCAACAAAAAGGTTTTAGCGGTTAACTTACTCGCCTAAATGGATAGTCGCTTCTTTTTAACGTAGATTGAATGCAAACTTTGACTTCAATACATGCGATGCAGGAAAGTTGGCAATAAGACCATCTCTTTCATGTATTGGAGATATATCCATAACTGCTGACATTTCTTTATTGCAGGGAGTAGTAAATAGCTAAACATATAAAATACGATTGGCATATCTACGAAAATATCTGAATTATACAACTTGTTCACTAAAACGTCATGTGTCATACACGTGCAAAATGGAATAGTAAGATTGGCTGGCACAACCAATTTTCGACAACCTCGCCAAATTCGATTTTGAAACTGTATCGATTGATATTGCTCTATTACCGTTTAGTTTCACCTTCGCTACTAATTCTATTACTATTACATCCGATATCTTTCTCGCTTACCAGAATAGGTTGGCATCGTATGATGTTATCTTAATAGCCTGATTTTCTTTTTGTCATAATTTCTTTCCGTTTGAATCACATGTTGATGCTATGTTGTGTGACGGAAACAACATAGTTAATATTAATAGGCAAATTTAAATTTCACTATAACGATAATAATAAGCAGATTTATTAGCTTCACTACAGTATAGCTAGCGAGGTTCACTATACATACGGATTTCCCTTATTGTATATTAGTATCATGCGCCCTATAACAATCTATTAATGACGCTTGTATTACACAAAATATCATGCCATTTCTATTTATATAATCTGTGCATATCATGCCACTTTTAATAAATTCAGGCCACATAAATCAGGCCACAAATCAAGCATAAATCAGGCCACATAAATCAGGCCACAATCAAGCATAAATCAGGCCACATAAATCAGGCCACGATCAAGCATAAATCAGGCCACATAAATCAGGCCACGATCAAGCATAAATCAGGCCACATAAATCAGGCCGTAAAATAAACATTATAATATAAGAGAGCTTAATCTTCGCAAGGTCTATTAATATTAACCAATAAAATTGCTTTAAATAACGTTGCACACACATATATACCCCACCTCCGAAAGCTCGTCCCAAAGTGGGGTACGACTGTAATTCGATTTTCATGTTTGAGTATTCTGCCCCTGCAATATTTTGTTTTGGCGCATATCGATATCCCCCTGATCCCCCTGCTCCTCCTGCATACATGTAATTATCCATATATGGCAAACTATGATTTACATGCTTGCATATAGGGTAACGTGCAAAAAATTTTGCCGCAAAGTAACTGAGGAAGTAGATCAATCGCAAAAAAAAAAGATGGAAGCCGTTGTTGCAATGGAGGTTGATACACAAAACTCCTCAAAGAACAAGACGTCAGAGTTTGATCCGAGCTGTTTTGATCTATTCGGTGTTACTGAGGAGTTTTTACAAGTACTAGAGCAGATACGCGTTGACGATTTATCAATACAAATAAACTTTCATGAAAACGTCAAAATTCTCAAAAGTTCTGTTACAAGTCGACATGACGCAAGCAACTTGCTGAATAGTCTATCCATAATATTGTTACATCCTTCCGTTACGCTTCATATAGTCAAGTTTTATCGTCCCCTATTGATTGATTTGGTTTCTCGTTGGCTTTTGCTTCAAGACCAATTGTCGATAGACATTATATCAAAGGTCGAATTAGTAGCGCATGCCTTCGGTCTAATACTACCGATCGCACCTCAGTTATCGGGATTGGCATTTGATTTTTTCTCGCAATCACCTTCCTTATTTGCAGGTTTACATACCCATGGAAAATATTTATCTGTTAGCAAGGTATGTGATGGTTTTAACAAGCTGAAGGACCGTCAACTACTGAGTAGCGCCTATGTATAGATATAGTTTTATTGATCTAATTAACCAATACAGGAATCTACGAGGCTCCTCCAGAGATTATTGTTAACTGGCTATCGACTGCTAAAATTTTCTCAAACAACATTTACGCGTCTTTGGAATTGGTCTCCGATTTATCAGTTACTATCTCATTCAGATGCCGCCGTTAGGTTTCTATCGGTAACGTGTCTTGGCTACGTACTAGACCTTTCGGATGCGCAGAGATCGACAGCAACTGAACTATGGGTCGGTCCCCAGAACGAAAAAGTTTACATGGAATGGGATGATGGCGTACAAAGGGATATTGGAATGTTGACTTTGTTGGAACAAGAATCGCTCGCTAAATTACAAATGATGATGCTACATAATGATTTCAAAACTCAGGATACAGCTGTACTGAATGAAGCCGATTTATCACCACTTATTGTGAATGTTTCCGGCGTATTGCTTTCCAAAAAACGACAAGAGCATGTTGAAACACAACCGAACGTCAAAGAACGACTAGCTCTCACCAATACCACTCGGCGCAATCTCCGTGCTATATGCTTGGCAGGCTCTATCGGTTCACCTATTCTGCTTGAAGGCATAACAGGATGCGGCAAGAGCGCGCTCGTTGAAGAAGTGGCCTATCTCACAGGACGGGCATCGGATCTGGTAAAAATACATCTGGGTGATCAGACGGATTCCAAGGCTTTACTGGGGACTTACGTATCGACGGCTACTCCCGCAGTTTTTCGATGGCAACCTGGTGTACTAACGACTGCTGTTGAAAAGGGTCGCTGGGTGTTGATCGAAGATATTGAATTGGCTTCTGCTGAAGTTATGTCAGTACTGATTCCTTTACTCGAAACGCGTCAGCTATTTATACCTAGTCGGGGTGAGAGAATAGAGGCTAATGGAGGGTTTCAGCTATTTGCTACGAGAAGTCTGTTACCAGATAGAATAAACGGAGAAAACGCAACACGAGCGATGAACGCTGAAATCACTCTTGGGAAGAGTTTATGGACTAAAATAAGGGTCGAACCCTTGACGATAGACGAACTTGCGTTTGCAATCGAGCACAAATTCCCTAACTTATCTAACTTAGTATCAGTCATAATGCGGGTGTATAACACCGTAATGTCGATATATCAAAATCCAAAGTCTCCTTTTCTGTCAAATTTGAGCTCGAAACGACTTATAACAACGCGTGATTTGATGAAATGGTGTAAGAGGTTAAACGCACTTTTACGTCCGAGAAGTGATTTACTGACTGTACAGAGCCTAACTCAAAGTATTCGAGAGGATTTTTTTAGCGAGGCAGTCGATTGTTTTTGCGGAATGATATCTGAATTTGATAAATGGGTGAAAGCTCTCGAGTATGTTGGAGAAGCACTCGAGATACCAAAAGAGCGAGTTAGGTTATATGCGAGTTCATATGTTCCGACAATCAATGTAAGCGACAAGGTGATCAATATTGGGAGGGCGTATCTTGAACCAATGCTGTCAAGTAATAAATATTTAACGAGACGTGGCGTAAAGAAAAAGACATTTGCTAATACTTCGCATTCACTACAACTAATGGAAAGACTGGCTGTTTGTGTTCATCTGTGTGAACCTGTGTTGCTAGTAGGCGAGACAGGTACAGGTAAGACCACAGTGGTTCAGCATTTGGCTGATCTTATGAACCAGAATCTTGTCGTGGTCAACTTGTCGCAGCAAAGCGATAGTAGTGATTTGCTCGGTGGGTTTAAGCCGGTTGATGCAAAGGTACTGGCGACACCCTTGAAGGAAGAGTTTGAGATGCTATTCAGGCAAACACTATCTGTCAAGAAAAATCAACATTACTTGGACAAAGTTCACAAAATGTTTGTGGAAAAGAAGTATGATAAAGTTGTAGCGCTTTTGAAGAAAACTATCAAGACGGTAGAACAACAGTTTGAAAAAACGCTTGATCAACAAAGAGAAGAAGTTGAACTTGATAAAGCATCAAAGACTCTATCTGGAAAACCAGCAAGCCCTGAACTAAGACATCAATGGAAGAAATTTGCAAATGCCGTAAACACTTTTGATGCTCAGCAGGAACAAATAAAAAACAAACTGGCCTTTAGTTATATTGAAGGGTCTCTAGTCAAAGCAGTTATTAAAGGCGATTGGATCTTATTAGATGAAATTAATCTGGCATCTACTGAAACATTGGAATGCCTGAGTGGTCTTCTTCAAGATGCGCAAGGCTCTTTATTGCTCACTGAAAAAGGTGATGATGAACCCGTCAAACGACATCCAAACTTTCGAGTGTTTGCCTGTATGAATCCAGCCACAGACGTGGGTAAACGCGATCTGCCACCGGGCTTGCGAAACCGATTCACGGAATTCTACATCCACCCACCGGATTCCCGACGTGACGACTTGCTAGTTATAGTACAGCAGTATCTGGCAGGATGTACTCACAACGATGAACATAGTTGTATGGATGTAGTAGAATTCTATCTTGCTGCGAAAAACTTGCTGGCTCAACATAAACTTGTAGATGGCGCAAATCAACGACCTCATTTTAGTATGCGAACACTTGCGCGTGCTTTAAGTTACGTTGCACACATTACACCCACATATGGTCTGCGTCGTTCGCTATATGAAGGGTTCTCCATGACTTTTTTGACCCAATTGAACCAGGAAAGTGAGGATCTTATGCAACAATTAGTTGAAAAATTCTTGTTACGTGGTATTGTCAATCCAAGAGCTTTGATTACACAAGCTCCTCGTCAACCGCAAGACGGAAATTATATTCAGTTTGGTCATTTTTGGCTCGAACGTGGTAGCTATCCAGTCGAAGAGATGCCGCACTATATAATAACGCCTTCCGTAGAGAAGAAACTAAACAACTTGGCGAGAGTTGTCATGAGCCGCAAATATCCTGTTCTGATACAAGGTCCAACATCAGCCGGAAAGACAAGCATGATAGAATATCTTGCCAAAAGGACTGGGCATCGGTTTGTACGAATAAATAACCACGAGCACACAGATTTACAAGAGTACTTGGGAACCTATATATCAAATGCAGAAGGAAAGTTGCAGTTTCAGGAAGGAGTACTTATCGAAGCGCTGAAGAATGGATACTGGATTGTACTTGATGAACTGAATCTCGCTCCGTCCGACGTATTAGAAGCATTAAACAGACTACTCGATGATAACCGCGAACTTTTAATTCCCGAGACGCAGGAAGTCGTTAGACCGCACAAAGACTTTATGTTATTTGCAACACAGAATCCACCCGGTGTTTATGGAGGTCGTAAGATATTATCTCGTGCATTTCGTAACAGATTTTTGGAACTTCATTTCGACGATATCCCTGAAGACGAATTGGAAACAATCTTAGCTGAACGCTGTGCTATGGCACCTTCATATTGCAAGCGTCTAGTTCAAGTTTATAGACGGTTGATAGAACGACGCTCGGGTACACGCATCTTTGAACGAAAGCATGGATTCATTACGTTACGTGACTTGTTTCGGTGGGCTGGACGTGGTGCTGTAGGATATCAAGAATTGGCAGAACACGGATATATGCTATTAGCCGAAAGATTAAGAAAGCCCGAAGAAAAAGCGATTGTCAAGTCCATAATAAAGTCAGTGATGAAAGTTGAAATAACCGAAAGAATGTATGACTGCTCACAGCTAGAAGAGTTTAAACAATATTTAGCCAAGAGATCAGATAGCAGTCCTGTGGATGTTGTTTGGACTAAATCAATGAAGAGGTTGTTCACTCTTGTATCACAATGTCTACGATTCGATGAACCAGTTTTACTTGTGGGCGAAACTGGCAGTGGAAAGACTACCGTATGTCAAATATTAGCGAATGTGGAGGGACGAGCATTGCATATTGTTAATTGTCATCAGAATACAGAGACAGCCGACCTGTTGGGAGGACAGCGACCCATAAGAAATAAGTCTGCTATGAATGCCAATTTGGAAAAGGATCTTGTCTTGTTTGAGTGGCATGATGGACCATTAGTACAGGCTATGAAAAGGGAAGAATTCTTTTTACTCGATGAAATTTCTTTGGCAGACGATTCTGTACTTGAGCGTTTAAACAGTGTGCTCGAACCCCAACGACTCTTGGTATTGCCTGAAAAGGGTGGTCAACATGTGGAAGAGTTGATAGCGGCAAAGGGTTTTCAATTCTTAGCAACAATGAACCCCGGTGGTGATTATGGTAAAAAGGAATTATCACCTGCGCTTAGAAATCGGTTTACTGAGATATGGGTTCCTTCTGTCGTTGATCATGATGACTTGCTACATATCATCGATGCCAAGTTAAAACATTCCAGCACAAAGGGATGTGGTAAAAATATACTTGCATTTATAGAGTGGTATTCTCATACGTTGGGAAAGCTGCATGCAGTAACGAGCTTAAGAGATATCTTGTCCTGGGTAGCATTTATAAATGCAACAGCAGAGAAGCTCGGACCGGGCGTATCTTTTGTGCATGGTGGATGTATGGTATTATTAGATGGTTTAGGGTCTAATACGTCTCCAAGTTTACTTTTATCGGGCGAAGCATTAAAACAGTTTAGAGATACGTGTTTGAGAAAACTTGTGGAATTGAGCAGAGGTGATGTGGTTTTACGGTCGGATCCGCGCATAGAGTGGAGCATATATGGACAAGCAAATTCCGGCGAAGACATGAATCAAGTAGAATCACTAGAGTCAACTTTTGGTATCCATCCGTTTTATGTTCCTAAGGGCCCGCTTAGTGATCAACCTCTTACATTTCAGCTGCTTGCTCCAACAACTTGCAGTAACACTATGCGAATCCTTCGTGCAATGCAGCTAAATAAATCAATATTATTGGAAGGAACACCGGGAATTGGCAAGACTGGGTTGGTTACTGCTATAGCGGCTGCGACAGGCCATAAATTAATTCGCATAAACTTGTCTGAGCAAACAGACTTGATGGACTTGTTTGGATCGGATCTTCCAGTCGAGGGTGGTAGCAGCGGCGAATTCGCTTGGAGAGATGCTCCATTCTTACAGGCAATGCAGACAGGGGACTGGGTATTGTTGGATGAACTCAATTTAGCTTCACAATCAGTGCTCGAAGGTTTAAACTCGTGCCTTGATCACAGAGCATCCGTATACATACCCGAGTTGGACAGAGAATTCTCGTGCTCGAGCGAGTTTAGGGTATTTGGTGCGCAAAATCCACTTAACCAGGGTGGCGGACGCAAAGGCTTGCCCAAATCTTTTGTAAATCGATTCACTCAAGTTTTTATTGAACCGCTCACCAAAGATGATATGCTTTTTATTTGTCGTAACTTGTTTCCTGAAGTTTGTAGTCCTCTCTTAACAAAAATGGTTGAATTCAACACACGCATGTATGAAGAAACAATGGTCAAATGTTCGTTTGCAAGAAATGGTAGTCCTTGGGAATTTAATCTACGTGATGTATTTCGTTGGCTGGAACTGATGAAGGCAGATAAGAATTATTCTTGCCCTGAGACATACTTTGATATAATTTATCTGTATAGGCTTCGTACAGAAGAAGACAGAGTCCGTGCTATTGCATTGTTTAATGAAGTATTTGACGGAATTTACACGCAAATACGTCGGCCGGCTTATGAGATTACTCCAGATCATATTCAGATCGGTCGGACACGTCTGTTGCGTCGCTCGCAAGGATCTCGTATTTCCACTAGACAAGACTTGCATCTGCTACAATCTAATCTACTGCCTTTGGAAGTCATCATGAAGTGCGTCGCGATGGATTGGATAGTGGTCCTGACAGGTGCCGATGGAACAGGGAAAACAAGTTTAGTAAGGTATATGGCTTCTTTAACAGGCAACAGATTGGAAGAGTTTGCAATGAATAGCAGTGTTGACACGGTCGAGTTGCTTGGCGGGTTTGAACAGTTGGATATTGTAAGACATCGCCAGACGTTGTTTGATGATATTGCTGAACTATCGAACCAGGTGATGAAAGATTTATTGTCAGGAACTCTTCGATCTTCTAGCAAAGACGATTTATCCAGCAACATTCAAATACTCCACCAGTTGAATGATGCATTCTTTGTCATGAACAGTCAATACAAATTGTCTACTGAACCATCCAGTCCAAGGAATACCCCTAAGCTTAACTATAATGCTATCGAGTATCTCTTATCAACACTTCGACAAATAATAATTTCCTGTGATTCAATTCGGTCTTTGGAAGTGGATGGCCTGACATCAACCATAGACAAGCTGTATGATAGATTTTTATCTGTCAAGAAATTAGAAAGTGAGCAAATAACAGGAAGATTTGAATGGATTGATGGTGTGCTTATAAAGGCTCTTCAAAACGGTCATTGGCTTCTTATAGACAATGCAAACCTATGTAATCCTTCTGTTCTTGATCGATTGAATCCTTTATTGGAGCCGAATGGAGTGCTGATGGTGAACGAGCGTGGCCTAGTCGATGGAGAGTTCCAAATTATTCGTCCTCACAAAAACTTTCGTTTATTTATGACTGTTGATCCACATAATGGAGAGTTATCTCGTGCTATGCGCAATCGTGGTGTTGAAATATCTTTATTGAGCGCCGAGTGGTCTAGTAATCGACAAGATGCGATAAGGTTAACGAATTGTTACGGATTGCGCGGATTAAAACTTCCAAGTCTCCTTATTGACTTGCATAAGTCGCTGAAGCAAAGCGCCATAACCAGAGACGCAAACCCCCGAAGTTATTCGATGATGATTCGTTTTATCGTTGAAAGATTGCAGCGTGGGGACGGCTTTATGTCTTCATTACGTCATACTCTACAGCAATTTGACGTGCTTAATGAAGTTACCTATAGATCCTTTTTTGAAGAATTAGATAAACTTGTCAAACTTAATGAACCACAAACCCTATTGAATGACATCAGTCCTACTAATTTTCCGGTGATTTTACGTGGATCCTTTTTTGAGGAAGAATCATCGTTGGCGACTGTTTGTCTTTACGGCGCGTATCTTATGTGTCTTTTACATAAATATACCACATGTGAAGATGAACAGTCAGCATCTGACATTATACCCTCAATTCACGTCGCTTGTGAATTTCTTGTTGAGAAAAGTTTAAGTAAAGAAGTTGCCATTTACATGCGCTGGCTCGATTTTATTTCTTCGACAAAGGTCGCCGCACGGGAAAGCAAGAAACGCGTTGATGTCATAGATTTTGCCAAATATTTTATTACCGTTTTAATCAATCATCCCCTCGCTTTGCGCTATGCTCAACAAGATGATGTCAAAGTATCAAAGGTAATTAGCTCGCTTAATCTAGTTTTTTCAGATGTTAACGTTGAGAATACTGCGGCGTAGATTCATTAGCGAACACTTGATTACTTACCTAGTATGCATCGATTCTTTTAATCAAGGCTTTTGCGCTGTTGGAACGATATCATCAATGCGAATATGTAGAAAATGTAACTTACCAGCGGTCAATGCGACAGAGACTTTCTAAATTAAATATCGTCCAAGAATCCTTCGCTTATCATGAGGGAAGATTGACTGAGATCAGCCACCCGACTATATCATCGATTTATCCTTTTTTCGAAACTTCACGTCAAGTCCTCAAATGTTGGATAAATGACTGGATGAAATTTCAGGATTTAGAGGTAGGTTGGGTAATTCAAACAGTTCTTGTCTGCACAAGTTAATAATTTACATATTTTCTTTTCAGACGTTGCACTTGATAAGTACTCTGCTTGATCAACGCAAATTTGTTTGGAATTTGTGTTCAAAGAGAACAAACTTGGATGTTGCTGAGTTGAGTGCATGTATACAGATGCTTCGGGAGACAGCCATATTGCTGTGTGAACAGAACAATCAGTATTTTAACGCCATGCTTCAGTCTATTGAAGCCGTTGCCCAAAAAACTCTACTGAAAACGGGGGCGTCTATGGGCATTATATGGAAAAAGTTTCATTCCATTACACTTCCAGATAAGAATCTCTCTAGCATTGAGCAAGAACCTTTGGATCTCTGCAATGTGTCGAACATTAAAAATTCGATAATAGAATATTGGAGTGTTTTAAGAGAAATGCAAATTTTCGGGCAGCTTGCCTTTCTCGAAAGTCGAAATCTCAAATCACGCGAACTTGAATTAAGTGAAACACTCGAAAGCATCTTGCATCTATGTGAGGTTGCATCGCAAAAATCAACGCGATCAGCATCGGATTTTGTTGCTCACAAGAGATTATTGTGGATTTACGGACGCGGGTCAGACGGTCTTATCGATGCTGAAGCTGAATTAGTATTCAACAATATAATCCAGGACATTGTGTGTGGATGGCATACTAGATTATGGAACTATAGTTTTAAAGGAATTTCAGAAAGT
Organism: Paraglomus brasilianum; assembly: GCA_910592345.1. Taxonomy (NCBI): domain Eukaryota; kingdom Fungi; phylum Glomeromycota; class Glomeromycetes; order Paraglomerales; family Paraglomeraceae; genus Paraglomus; species Paraglomus brasilianum. Next base: position 17,392 of record CAJVPI010000074.1, read on the forward strand.
ACGATTGGAGTAGAAAAGTCTTTACAAATCGAGGGACCGTCGGCCTTGTTTCAGAGTATATATGCTACAACTTACTTTGCATACATGTGAGTTCTAGCTCTCAATGCTTTCTTCATAATGGTCTCCTTTAGCTAATCAACGCATTACATCACTGGTAATAGATTGTCTTCACAAAGCATTAGCATCGGATCCTATAATGAGAGCGTAATGCAGCATAAAGAACTCTTGAGACATATATCATCATGCGTTGTCTACCCAGTAAATCGACGCAAGATTGACTTTGCAAATTTGATCTTATACTTGCGACAAGTAAGTTTGAAAATTGTTGATTGAAATCATAATTATGCTCTTACCTTGTAACTTTATATTAGGTTTTATCCGTGCATCATGAACAATTGTTCCCTGTTAATAATAATGTGACCGACATACTGGACCGGTTATCAAACGTTGCTTGGCCACTTCTCAAAGAAATGGATAATACCTTTTTCGATGACAAAATCGCTGATGTTCTTTGGGACACGTTCCGTTTCATTGAATGTCTTGAAGGCCAGGTCAATATTGCGCTTAAAACGGGTTTACTACCAGTTATCCGATTGTTGCTTGATCTAGTGTCGAGCACAGATGAGGTCGAAGCATTGAAACTCCTTGGTCAAGCCTGGATTGCATTCTCATTATGCTTTTTCGCCCTTTATATACCGGACTACCCTCTCGATCCAACTAATGAAGAACGCCTCAGAGCAAATCTTTTCTCATTCAGACAGGATACCCTGAAAAGTCAAATTATGATTCGTCAAGAAATAGAATACTACTACACGGGGGAATCAAGTAATAATATCGTAGAGATGCTGAAAAATGACCTGGCCAAACTAAATGTCTCAAATCACAACTCTTCCAATCTTGCATTACGTCCCGAGCGGTCGCTGCTGGACGATTTGTTCAAGCATGTATACTATCTTTGCGAAAATGTAATCGACCAGAAACATGTAGAAAAACTTTTGTCTGACCTTAAGATTGGTTGCGATTCCAGTGTCTTGCAAAGAGAACAATTATTTCAAGCAAAAACGCGGCAATTTATTCAAAGAACATCATCTAATTATCCGCTTTATTATGATTTACTCCAGCCCATATTTGTTGCTCTATATCAACTCAAGTTTGGTATTCGTCTTGTAGCATCTTCTTGCTTGGCAACAAAAAAAAATAAGAATGAAGATCGACTTCAACAAATAATTATTGCTTTATTGGAATGCTCTATCAGAGGACGTCCGCATAGTGAATATTTAGAGTATATTACTCAAGAACCGTCTTTGGATGCAGTAAAAGCTATCATTTTTTCTCAACAATCGACATCAAAGAAATGGGACCAATACCTGGAATACTTGTGTGTCGTTCTCAATTGCATTTATCACCGTGTTGCAATGCAAGGCCACTTAACACTAAAGATACTCGCTTTGTTAGACAGAATTTGTTTAGAAATCGCAATGATTTACTTAGCCGCTGAAGATCAACAGAAAAAGATGGCTGAAGAAAAAGGGAGTCTTTACAGGCGAAAGACACAAACACATACCATCGTCGGAGATGATGAAAGAGACGAACAAGATTTTAAAAAGATGTTTCCAGATTTCAGTCAAGAAATAGATGTAGCAGTTTCAACTGATGAAGACAAGCAAGAAATACCTGCTGCTTTTGAGGATGGGGAGGTTTCCATCGTAAATGATAATATACTTACTCGGATTGGCACATTACACGCAAGACTATTCGCCGACTTTGACTTCTTACACAAGGTAGATATTCCTTCTCGCGACAGTTTGACAAAGCAGACGTTCTTCGCGTCAAGCGTTGTAGTGAGTTCATTAGCGTCACTTAATCATGGGACATTTACGGAGAAGATAGATGCTATCATCGTTCCCTCCCAGCTTCTCGGGTTTACATTATGGAAAGATTGGTTAAATCACGGCATCGGGACCCCCGAAATGTCTGGTGCAGCAACTGGACGAGCCCAGAGCTATGATTTCTATAAAGACACAAACATACCGGAAGCGCGAAGAATTATTCCAGCTTTATCAAGATTTCAGAATCGCATCATCGAGTTACTCAAGGAATGGCCTGAACACGCAGTCTTGCAACAGCTTGATATGTTATGTGATAGAATTAAAGGGTTTAATCTTACTTCCCCAATCGCGAAATTTCTTACTGGATTGGAAATTCTTTTACAAAAATCGGAGGAATGGGAGGCATACGCAAGTCGGGATGTTTCAATAAGCAGGGAGCGCGAAGATTTGTCAAGTCTTGTGGTTAGTTGGCGTCAGTTAGAACTGACTTGCTGGCCAAACCTTTTAGCCTCCCAAGAAGTATACAATGAATTGTCGGTGTATAAATGGTGGTTCCATTTGTACAACAGCGTCCTGCGACCCATTGACAAATTTAATGGAGATATCCTGGATGAAGTGGCCTTTAAAGAACACATAACGAAAGTCTTGGAGATACTTGATGAATTCTTGCAATCGTCCAAACTGGGTGATTTTCATGCTCGATTAAATCTAGTCTACTCTTTTTACTTGCATCTACGAGCAAAGGTTTATGTACACGGTGCCGCGTCTGCGTTGATCGAAAGAGCATGCGATTCACTATTAAGTATGCATAATTATTATTGTCAGTTTTTAAATCAACGGAACGATACTTTGGGAATTTTGCGTAAACCAATTGAAAAGGAGCTCAAAGATTTTGTCAAGTTGGCTAGCTGGAAAGACGTCAACATCCACGCCCTAAAGCAGAGTGCACAGAAAACACACCGGCAATTGCACAAGTGTATTCGTAAATACAGGGAAGTTCTTGAAAAACCTATTACAATCGTAATTGCTGTGTATCAGAATGATATTGATACCGCTCAATCAACAGCCATCAAAGATAAGCAATTTATTATGCAGTCACGAACTGCTGATGCATGGATCTTGAACTTCTCAGCATCTGACTCTCTTCATTTCGGTAAATTTGACGTTAAACGATTTACAAAATTGCCTTCTCGTTTTGTAAACATTAGCCATACTTTCACACGGCTTCAATCCTACTGTCTTCTTCTGACTAGCCCAAGAGGGGTAGCAAATACCAAAGCAATAGACGAATTCGCAACATATGTAATACAACGCATTAAAACCCTCCAGGAAGAAACTTCAGCGGTTATGAAAGAAGATAACAAGAGCTCAGTCAAAAGTCAAAAGATGGTAAAGAAAAAATCCCTTGTTGACCTTTTAAGAGAACTTAAACGAATTGGCCTTAATCATTTTGCAAAGAAGCTAGCTCAGAAACAACAGGATCTCGTTGGATATATGTTGCAACTTCCTTGTGTTGAATTAGAATATTCGTTTAGAGCTTTTGCAAGGAAAGCGCTTCTGCCAGATGTTGACTCAGCGATGTCGTTATGGTCAAAGTCTGTCGATTATTATTATAAAATAATTGCACGTATGACTCACCTTCGTACTATTGCTAATACAAATCCATCCAAAGATCTGACTTCGCAAGAAGTTACGAAAGGTCTTGGTTTCGCTGAACACTTATTACATCTAATTGTGATTGAAAGGAAAGCTTTACACATTTTTGAACAACAATACACACGATTGATAGGGATGCTGATGCAACTCAAGCATCTGTCTTCGACATTTGACGATTTACAGAGCCCTAAACGCAATATCGTGGACTTGGAAGTCTTGCCATCGAATATGGCTGGTGATGCTTTGAAGGTTCACAGCGAGACGTTGGATGATCTTGTTGCTTTATTTTCGAATGCGTACCTTATTGTCAATTGCCAAAAAGAAGGAGTAGAATCGCTGACTAGTAATGAGATTGATTTTATCAAACAGTTGAAGGATTGGCTTGAACGAATTCAAAAAGCGAGAGATAGATTCAATAAGATTTATACAGAAACTTATCTGATTCCAAAACATATAGTTGGAAGCAAGCCATTAGTTTTAGAGGACTTGCAAGTCATAGTGCAAGAAGATGTAGAGACAATTAAATCACTTAGTTCATTCCTCACCGATTCATATCGACAGACTCCCCAATTTAAATACATTATGTCACCCATTTCTGACTTTATTGCCTCAAAGGATTATAAAATCTTCACACACACCTCTGTCGAAGATTTTAAAGAAAATATACAACTGGAGGAGACCGTTATCACACCTTTACTGGAAGCAACAGCCGACTTTATCGATGGAATACTAGTAGCAGTTCAAGAATTACATAAGTCTGCTCAACTTAAACACAAAGCCTCGAATGATCAGTTACCAGATAGTATGGATGAAGCAGAAGACACTTTTGTGCAAATGGCTGATGGTCATCTGCGACAAGAACACAATCACTTTCTTGAAGCATTCAAAGAACTGAATCCTGGAAATATTTTCAAAAAGTCAGAACGCGTTTATGAATTTCTTGATACGCTGATGAATAGTAAAGAAGAATGGTTCAGAAGTACGACTTGCAGAGAACTCGCTGTCCGCTTATTGCAGAGAGTTTACCCATTCGTTCACCAATACGTTCTTATCATGCAGTATAAGCTATTGTGCAATCTTGTACATCACAAATCGATTTGCAAGTTAACATACGTTCTGGTAAGCTCGTTCACTGTCATCTTTTCACGAGGTTTTTGCATGCCAAATATGGAAACCGAAGTCGCTGAGGAAGGTGGCACGGAAGAGAATGCCCAGGGAACTGGTATAGGTGAAGGTGAAGGTACTAAAGATGTTAGTGACGAAATTGAAGATGAGGAACAAGTGTTAGGTACGCAAGATCAACAGAACGAGCCAGATTCAGGCAATAAAGCGAAAAATGAAGACGACAAAAATAAGGGTATGGAGATGGAGAACGATTTCGAGGGTACAGTAGAAGACATTGATCAGACTGCTGATGACAATAGAGAAGACGAAGACGAAGACGAAGATGCAGACGAGAATGAAGACTTTGATGAAGAAATCGGAAAACTCGACAATGCTGACCCAGACGTTGTTGATGAAAAAATGTGGGATGACAAATCAGTAGATGGCCTTGATGAAAGTGATAAAACTGCTAACGATATGAACACTTGTGAGAATAACGAGACAGATATTGTTGCCAAAAATTCAGATGACAAGTCGAAATCCGAAGATAAGCAAAAGAAAGAACGGAAGGATCAACCTGATCAACCCGATCAGGCCCTATCGCCTCAAATTGATGAACAGGCGGAAAACGAGGATTCTGCTAATGAGGTTGATGGAAAAGATGTTGCACAGACAGATTCGGTTGACATTGAAGTACCAGAGGCTGAAACTTTAGACTTACCGGATGACATGAATCTCGATGATATGGATGGTGATCTAAACGACATGGATGATAAACAAGCGGACGAGGAAAATGATTTCGAAAATATGGATATCGATGATGAACAAAAGTTTCAGTCAGACAATGACTTTGAAGAGACTCAATCTGTGCAAGATCAATTGGATCCAATGGATACTGAAGACGTAACGGATGAATTTAATAAATGTAGTGGAATTGAGGATGAAATTTTAGAGACTGGCGGCGAAGGCGAGACACCAAATCAGCCAAATTTTCATGACCAATCTGTGCTGCCATCCGAAACTCGCCAGACAACAGCAAATGAAGAACAGCTTGAGCAGACTCCTTCACAAGATCAAGGCATTACAAGAGGTTATAATAGCGAGACACCAAATCAGCCAAATTTTCAGGATCAATCAGTGCTGCCATCCGAAACTCGCCAGACAACAACAAATGAAGAACAGCTTGAGCAGACTCCTTCGCAAGATCAAGGCGACACAAGAGGTTATAACAATATTCAAGATAAAGAAGAGCGTAAGCACAAACAAGGAAATGCTAATCCTCGTAGGAGTTTAGGTGATGCATTGGCAGAATGGCGCCGCCGACTTCAAGGTATTACTGATGGGGAAGAGTCAAATAATACTAATGAGAGCGAGCAAGGACGAGATGAGGCCATACCGCAGCTACAAGACAACGAAAATCAAGCATTTGAGTATATTCGAGACGATGAAACAGCATATGATACCCAAGCCTTAGGAACAGCGGCTGAAGATCAAGTCAAATCACTTGATGCTCAAACAGGGGCTATCGATGAAGATATAAAGATCGATGAAAACAAATTTGAATATGCTGTTGACGAATCTGATAATAACGAAGATGTTATACAAAAGAGCGAAACTCCCTACAAGGAGAGATTGCCATCGGACGTTCAACAGCAAACTGGAGCTATTCTCAGTCACTGTACAAACGAACTCAACGAAACGATGGACCATGACTATGAAACAGCCTTGCAAACACTCGAATCTATTCAACTTTCTCATAAACCGTTACCGCAAGAGGAAGTTGACCAAATGCGCCAAGAGTTAGAAACGAGGCTTAGTGAATGGCGAGAAAATGGTCGCGATATAAGTAAAGCTCGTGAGTTATGGCAGAAATATGAACATATAACGTACGATTTGGCATACGGTCTGTGCGAACAGTTGCGATTAATTTTAGAACCAACACTTGCAGCGCGATTAAAGGGTGACTATCGGACTGGTAAACGGTTGAACATGAAACGAATCATTCCATACATTGCTTCCGATTTCAAGAAGGATAAAATATGGCTACGGCGTACTAAATGTAATAAAAGACAATATCAAGTGATGATTGCAGTGGACGACTCGAAGTCTATGTGCGAATCTCATTCTATTCAGCTCGCGTATGAGACGCTGGCTTTAATCTCTCGTGCGTTGTCTCAATTAGAAGTCGGCGATATCTCTATTGTCAGCTTTGGCGAGCGTGTCCAATTACTCCATCCATTCGATCAGCCATTTACAAGCGAGACTGGGGCTCAAGTGCTACAGCAATTTACTTTTGATCAGGGAAAGACTTATGTGAAATCATTTATGGAGACGGCGATTTCTCTATTGGAACATGCAAGGACAACTTGTCAAGGATCACGAAATTCTGAATTGTGGCAATTGTTACTAATTATCTCAGATGGCGTCTGTGAGGATCACACTGCTCTACGTAGTCTTGTTCGAAGAGCTGCTGAATCTCAAATAATGACAGTATTCATTATTGTAGACAATAAGGGAGAAAAGGATTCGATTATATCTATGAATCATGTCAAGTATAAAATGATAAACGGAAGCATGGTTCTGCAGATGGAAAGATATTTGGACACTTTTCCATTTGATTATTATGTAGTTCTACGGGATATTAATGCTCTAACTGAAACGCTTTCAGATGCTCTAAGACAATACTTTACGATGATAAGTAGCCAATAATAAACGAAAAGTTATCATATAGTTGAATAAGGGTTATATTGTCGGTTCTTCTTGATCACAAAGTCTGTCAATTAACTGCCTCAAAGGTGGCCTCGAAGATAAAAATGTATGTTAATAAATGACATTGCACGAAAATTAATTATCACTCTCCTCTTGAAAGACCAACCTCGTTTCTGGCAACATTGGATATTGAAGCCGAGGAATCGGCCTAATGGTTTCACCGCTGACAAGGCACTTCAGCACATAGAATGAGAAATAATGAGAACTCAGCCTCTTCCATAGAAGCATATATTGGAAAAAAATAGCAGCTAATGGAATGGGCAGGTTTCTCATTATGAGGTAGCTGACCCTGGGTGGATCTGATACGCTAGGCCTCGATTTCTGTTCAGTGGGAGACGGAGGAACAGTTGCATACCATTGTCCATCCACCAAGTCTGTTCGGTTCTTTCTTATACGAATAACATTGTCTCCTTTCTCGCCATCCATTCCTCGAATTTGCTGCAGATATTCCTTTGATGAAGAAGGAACAGGTTCGACAATTCTGGATGCGCGGTTGTTCTCATATTTCCGAATTGTGTTACTCCATGGCAAGAAATACTTCAATACACGAAATACTCTTGCTAATGATGTTTTATATGTGGTGAAATAGTAGGAATCGCACGTTTCGAACCGTAATCCTCCTTTGTTATGAATAACGTAAGTATTTTAGGTTTGAGTTTTTAAACGAAACTAAACACTATTTTGAGCTTACCAGGTAAGCGATCTGGATCCTTGAAGCGAAGCATAATGGCAAATAACGGGAAGTGATTGAGGAAAGCCAGGAGTGCCTCCATCACCGCTTGCAAGAAAATTATCCCTACCCTACTCTGTACACGACATCTATCGTTAATACGTTAGAAGCATCTGTGCAACCAAACGTTTCCGAAACTCACCGTAGCAAAAGTAGCATAATAAACAAGTACAGTTGGGAATAGAAAAGTCAGGAGAGTAAAGAGAATTGTTCCAAGTAACAGTTGATCAAGATCATAATCGCATGCGTCGATCCTGTTTCGAAGTGTGTTCCTCTTTTTGCCTACGTGTTGGCCATGATCAGAAAGTTATCATACACCACTTTTACAAAACTGTTATTCCCTACCTTGAAATAGATTAAATAATGAATAAAGTATTGTAAGCTGCCAGTTATATATTCTCGCTGCTACTACGTAAAACCAATAAATATGAATTGTCATAAATGTCAGGAAGTCAGAAAGCATCGACACAACCATCGATGCTCCCAACATTCCCGATAACCCGATTACTTCTATTATCAATGGAGTATATGGTTCGATATTTACAACACATCCTAAATTGTTGAATAGATAAAAACGTTGCGGCGATATAAAATAATTAATGAGAATCGATATAGAGATAATGAAATGTGACAAACCGGTCCATAACTGTATAAGCCATCGAAATAGCTCGCCCAAAAATTTATCAAGCTCACTATTCAATTTCAGACCAGCCGGCCAACCCATTAACCATCTTATCATTTCTTCCAATTTGAATATAGTATAATACTAAGCGATAATAACAATAAAGAAATGGCTTAAATAATACCCATAATGTCAATATGCTTTGTTAACAGCAAACTCGATGCAAAAATGCCGCCTTAGCCATTTCGTCAGAATTTGCGTCGACCTCATACTTACACCCAAATAGTCATTTACTATTAATTTCGCCATATATTCGCTATTATTTCTTAGGTAAGATCCTATCGCAACCCCGATTATTATATCGTTTGCAACTAGCCACATGCTATTGTAGAAGCTGTGCAAGTGATGTATTAGCAACATGGTGTAAACGAGTCGCTGGAAGAGATTAGAATAGTAAAATAAACCTAACCTGATATACTGAGCCCGCGTAGTCGCGATGTTCGCGAGATCTCGTCTCCTTACTAAAGTATACTGCCATGGCCAGAAACACGCTTGTTGCAATCGTAAATCTAATTGCTGAGCTAATATATTGAATACAATGTCAGCCACGTGAGCATCACTTATAACTATTAACGCAAACATTGTCCACCTGTTGCTGATAAATCTTTCAAGGCAATACTGTTTCCCAGCCAATGAGCAAAACGTAAATTCAATAACCACAGAACGACTTCTGCAAATACTCTTACGACGATGATTATACCAATAAGAGGATATGCGAGTGTGAATCGAAGTAACGAAGTAATACAACGGACAGGATAAAATAAGCATTTCGTAAGAAATATGCCTAGTTTTACGGCTGACCGCTTTATAACTTCCAATAAATTTGTGCGATTATTGCGATGACTTGGAAAGACTTGGCAGTGACCACGAATTGTTCTTTCTATTATATATGACGAGTTTATCTATTATATACGATTATTGGGTCAGTACGGACTAATGAGTAACATAAATACAGGAATGTCCATAATGAGGTTATATCAACGTGCTACTTTTTCACTACCTGATTCAAAATTAAATCCATGTCATTCATCCGCGCTCTTTGCTTTCCTGTTGAACTAATTCTTGTAGTCAAAACTTTTTTCAAATTCTTCACAGTAATTGATTCACAGTCAATTTTCGGTGTTGGGTCTTTAGATATGTCCAACACCAAGGATTCAAGCGAAAGATACTGTAATCGAATAGGATTCGGCCGTTTGTAAAATATTATCTCCGAGCTGACATCTGCATAGCAATAGCCGCAGCAATATATAGATCTTTATAGGATAGGCCTTTCAGGAATTTCTTTTCAACAGTAAAGTCAGAATTAGAGCAAAAGAAGAGAAGACAAACCTCAAAGTTGGAATCTTATTACTTCGCAGATGTGTGGTCATCCATAATTCTGCTGTCGGCTTTCTTGCTCTGACAGCTTGGATATTTATATTGGCGGGCAAGAAACATGCCAATTACATAAGTGCACATTCAACAAAAAATACTTAATATAGCAATGGCCAACCAGGGCTATTAATACAGTTTATAAAGTAAAATCTATTCTAATGTTGTCTAGACACGCATTCACCAACAAACACTTCATACTTGACTCACCTTCCGAATTAAGAATGCTCTCAGAGTCAGCTTGATTCTCGATGCCATCCACGGTCAACACACCAAGAACAGTAGGAGGAGCTCCCCACACATCATCCATGGAAGCAAACAACGGGTAACGTTTGCTTTTCAGTGCTGAAATCGCCGCATCTAGATCTTCAAGCTTACGGTTAAAATAATTAAGATATGAGGATTAAATCGCGTGAATAAACCCACGCGAACGTCAAAACACGCAAATTAAGTACCTTTACGTTTGAAATCACACCAGCTACGCAAATAGTAAAGCTTCTAACATTCCAGCCTACAAGAAAACCAGGATATGTTCGCGATGAACAAACTTGGATAGGCCAGAAAATCTTTGACACTGCGCTAGATGGTTTCATTGTTTTTATTTATTGACGACGATTATGTCAATTCTCTGCATTCAAGTAAATCAGCCGTTACAGATGACGTACGATTCATTTCGTCAATTACAACAGCGATACTGACCATTTAGAAACTGCCTCGTCTCTTCAAGTGTTCTCTTGCTGAAGTCCTATACGGATATCCGTTCGTCTAAATTGTTTGATGCATACTGATGTTAAATTTATCCATAGTCACTCAAAAGATCGGGCAATTACACTAACCGATTTCGATTCGTATTCGACTATGCGATAAAGAGGTATGAGAATCGCCAGGAAAAGAAGACTTAGAATCAAAAGCACAGCTAGCAGATACTGCTACATGAAAACACGAACGAGAGGCCAATTAGCTCTGCTGCGCGCAAACAAGGATCTTGCAGGATCGGTTACAGAATACTTAGTTGATCTTGAGCATTCTGGCTTCACAGATAAGAGCCGAGTACAAACCTTATGAGTCGTTGAGGATATGTTGCTAAAACTTTCGTAAAATCTATTGACGAGATCGAGGTTACGGGCAATATAGCCGACTCCAAACGAAAGAAAGGCACCAAGAAGAAACACGTACATAAGGCTTCTAAAGCCAAATTTTCGTTTGTACACGCAAAAATGTCGACCCGCCAAAAATCAAATGACTGTCACAACCCTGACCGTCTGTTAGTTTACGTTTAGGAGAGTGAAACTAACAGGTCGAACTATAATATGTTAATCCTTCAAAAGGAGACACCATGGCCGACGGCAGGCAGGAACAGATTAGACATTTAATAGTTAATTCGCTATTTCGTAAGCAGGTCGAAGATCCTAAAAACCCAGGTATGATGCAAATTGCAGATGTGACTGGTGGTTAACAGTATTGGCACTGACAATCCGATCTGATAGGGTATGCAATTCTATACGAGAACCTGCTGGCACATGCAAAAGTGTATGAGGATGCATCAAGTCACGCACAACAGGGTAAATCACGTCTTCGGCCTAGCAAGGCTGAGACAAAATGTCGGTATTTACTGGTAGCAGGTTTGTAGCTTCCACAGTTGGTGGTTTATATTTATTAAGTAGTTATAAGCTTATTGTTGTCTATTTTCGAACAGAAAGATATGATGGAGCATTCCATCTCTACAAGTCAAGAAAGTTCGAAAATAAGTTTTCTATTGGACAATCATGGCCTTTAGAGCAGCTCCGTGCTATTGAAGGAATAAACGTAAGTTTGAATTGGTTTTCACAGGTTTGATCAATATGTATGGATTTGATTTACGTTTAGAAACTTTACTCTTATATGCACAGCCAACGACATTCGTTGTGACTTTGAATAAAGCTTACTGCTGGTCAACGGATACCCCATATGATAAACAAGCATTCTTATATAATTTGGTACAGGTACGTGATCAAATGATAATGTAATGCCAACAATCGATGATGTCGACAAACGGTCTGGTACAATTTTACTAGGTCTACAGAAAGTTCACTAATCAACTGCCAAGACTTGCCAGCTGCGAAGACTTTTGGATAGGTATAAAACTTGCTCTGCCTATGATTTACTGCTCTAGTACCATTCTCTGTTTTTCGGTAGAAAGCTGACTAATTACTCATAACAATGCAATTACAGAGGAACAAACTCAATCGGATGAATTTGCAATGGCCTTATCTTTACAGGAGAAGCTCGCAAATGCGAATTCAACTACTAGTTTTCGTAGTTTCGATTCGGGTCTCCGTAACCTTGCCAAGAATGATAGATCGACGCCCTCTTTGTTAGCTGGAGCCAACGCCAGCGAGTCGAATAGCATTATGAATTATGCAATAGATGAAGGTACATTACCCTGACAAAACTTATCGTCAATTCCAGTTAGTAGACTAATTTTTTGAATTATGCCACCGGATTCTTTAATTTAACCTGCTAGATGTTAAACAGGAAGAAATATCTTTGGCGAACGTTGAGGAGCTTTTAAACGATTTTGATTGGAAGGAAGCTGGCAATGCTGCTGCATTGGAAGAGAGACTACTGGATGAGCTTGCAGCCCTGGAATCTGTGAGTCTAAATCAGTTGCGAGGAGAGTCACAAGCTAAATCAAAGAACGTATTTTCTAATGCCTCGTATCTAAACTTTTTGTTCGTACAGGCAAATATACATGCTATGGTAGAATCAGATGATAGGCTTAATTCCGTAATCAGACAGTTGGATAAAGCCATCAGTGAATTGGATAATATGGATAGTATGCTCACCTTGTATACAACTGAACTTAATGTGAGTCGCCTTTTTCATATGAATTGCGTGATCGTTAACTTAAAATTCTCACGGACCCGAACCTTTCATTCTAGAGCATGGGTGATGAAATCCATCATATTGAATCTCAAAACCGAGGTTTACAAGTTGAGACAGCTAACCAGAAAGCTTTGCTAACGGACTTGGATCGATTAATTGTAATGTATCTATCTTGTATAGGGACTAATTTGGGGTGAATCATGAAAAATGCATTTTTCTTCTAACTCAAACAAACGAATGCATTCTGCACAACTCTGTAGAACTTAATTACTATATCAGACCAAGTACTACAAACATTGCTTGGTGAATCATTAAACACCGTACAAGGTGTACAAAAAATTGAAGCAGCTGCAGATATCTTGCAAAAGGCTTTATTAACATCTTATGACGAATGTAAGTTAATCTCGCGTTTCGTATAAGCTATAGCTGATTGGTACTGAATGTCTCAAATTTTAACTTAAATTGGACCTGAAACTAACTTGCTTTTGGTAATCCAGCAACGCGTGGAATGGCAGCAGTCAAGGAAAAGATGGGATTATACACGAAATACAGCAACCAATTTTGTGTAAATTTCTGTGAATTCACGAAACAGGCAATTAAGTATCAAGTAAGAGTACTAATTCGACATGGAACCACAAGCTCTTTTTATATTTTGCATTAAATGAAATAGGTTTCAATGATAATTTGTCTTAGGCAGATGTTCTGATGAACGATAAAACAAGAGAGCCTCGTCGGGATAGCATGACTATATTAGGGCACGAGAGTATAGAAGAAGTCTTGTCTAGGTACATGAGTTTATCACTCTGGCTTAAAGAAATAGACCCAAGGAAACATAACGAGTTACAGTTGGTATGTGTCAGCATGCCCGCTTTCTCGATAAGAATTGTATTTTAAGACTTCAGTTCTAACCGTCTTGCTTCCTATGTAAAGGCGTACGTTGTTTCGGTGGAACCAATCTATCGAAAAGAATCAAAGGAATACTTGATGCAGATACGCTCACTGTTATCAAAGAGAGAAATATCAGAGGAAGCAACTTATGGTTAATAATTTTGATTATGTCGAGATAAACAGTTATATCTCTAATATATCAAGCAGCTAAATTTTTTTGGTAACAAAGCCTTTAGCGCTGCTCTGATACAAGGACATCACAGAAGTAGTCTCATTTATGGTTCGGCTGATCATGGCCGCGCGCCATGGGAATTCAAGGACTCTGGTAGGGGAAAACTCCCCCCTGAAGAAGTTAGTATCCAATAATCATTTCTCATTATCAGTGATTTAATTGTATGATCATTCTTTGACGTATTTAACTCTATGGGCGTAGGCATTTGAACAAATACTGCTGACTCTTATCCCTCTCATAATTCGTGAGCAAAACTTTATATCTGACTTTTTCCATATTGGATCAAAAGGTCCAAAATCATTCCAAGATCGCGCAGAACTTGCTAGTTGGCATCCAAAAGAGCTAAATACAACTCGTGAAGTCATCAAAGATGTAAAAGCTCAGAGAAAACTACTGTATGCAAAGATTTACCCTTCAAATTTGAACTTGCTAGTATCTGTTAAATAATTAAAATACGTATTTGATGCAGAGAGCATATGGAGAAGATTTTTGGATTTCTAGCGGAAGAGTTAAGCAGCTTTATTGAATATGGCTGTAAACATGACAATATGTGAGTATGAGAAACTCTTGCAACACATGGAGACACGGCTTCATTCCCCTAATCAATTGTGGTTCTAGTCAATGTGTAGGAATGATTGCACGTATTGAGAAATACATACAGGAATACGAAAAGACAAGTCAAGAGTTTTTTGTGAAAGTAATGAAACAAGTGAGAGCCCAGTGTATTAACATCTTCCAACGATTTATGGTATTGTAACCATTTTTCTACTATACTGTTTATGTTCTTGAGTTGAATAATTAATGCTTCTACTGTTCCGTGGTCAAGGTCGAACAATTAAAAGCAATAGAAGATACAAAAGTTACTACAAAGAAACGGAAAGGCATTGTTCTGTTTATCAGAATATTCCCAGTAAGTAATGACGATTACATCACATAAAACATACAAATTTTTTTGTGTATAATCATAACGACTTTCTACCGATCGACAGAGATTCTGTGAACGTATTGAGCACTCTATAGCAGATGTGGCAAGCCTTGAAATACGCGACATAGTAAACAGGGCATACGAGACTCTCGTGAAGACAATGTTTGACAACCTTGAGGCTATTGCAAGAGACGTATCGTCTATTAATGATGACAAGGAACAGTTGAACGTTCACATAATGATACTTGGTATGATCACGTTGCTTATTAACTTTCTTTTTCAGTATAACAATGTTTATTTGTTGCTTACTTTGCTCAATGGTGTAGAGAATATGCACCATTTCCACAATGAGATACGAATGCGTAAAATTCATGTTCTTGATCCATACACGGTGTATGCAAAGAGTTCATACGAGAAGCATCTTGAGGCATATGCAACAAAAGTGCTCCAAAAGCCATTCAGCAAGCTAATAGTAAGCCGCAAACTCTCATATGCACTATTTCAATATTTTACAGACACACGATATTTGATGTTTACAATCGCTGCTGCATTGCGTATACACTTTACAGGAATTCTTCGGTGGTATTGATAACCTCCTGAAAACATCAGCACCCGAAGAAGTCGGATTCCATATGAGATACAGTAAAGAATCATTAAAGAAAATTACGGAACATTACACTGCAAGAGAGGTAATCTACATCATTTAGATTGCGTTTTTGTCATTTAAATACTCATGGTCCATCAATTGCGTTGCTATAGATCAAGAAAGGTCTTGAACAGCTTTACAAACGTGTCGAAAAGCATTTCACAGAGGAAGAGGGGCTTTTGCGAGTAGTGTGGGGGATTATTGGTCAAGTGGTAATCGATAACCATAAACACTTTATAGATTTAATTAATAGATGTTATCCGGATTCCAATATTAAATTGGAATATTCGTTGAGCGATTTACAGAACTTTATCAAAGTGGTACATGAAGGCAGAAAATCATAAAACAGTGTACTATTACTAGACTCATGTAAGGGGTTAATATAACATCATAGTTCCCAATTGATGAACGTTCTAAGCCACTGAGACGCAGTCGAGAACGTTGTCGAATAGTTCGATTTTAGGTATAAATTAATATTCGTGGAATTTTGACTATTTAAAGACAAAAAAATAAAAATGAAGTGTATGTCTATTAATTGCAAATGTCATTTTTTCCATGTATTAAAAAGTTTTGGAGCTTATATATATTCTTCCGATCCAATATGACATCCTTCCGCTTTTTCTGTAAAAGATATATGTGTGAAAAATTAAGACGAAAGATAGGCATGAATAACTGTCCAAATTGAAGACGGCTAGAGTTTGTGTCATGATTTATAAGTTGGGCCAACATACTAATTTTAGAGCCACAATCACTTTATATTCATATGAAATAATATATTTCACATAGATGTACTTATCACCATCTAACATGCTCTCTACATTCAGTATACTTAAATTAGACACTATTCCTTTTGATGCTGTCATGAAGAAAGAGGAACTCTCTTGCCTATCTTCATCATAGAACTGGCGAGTGCACTATACGATAGACGATTGAGTTTTCTATTCGAGTCATTAGTTATAATCTCGGACTCCGTCTACGTTCAGCCTGCATTTTCAATTGGCGTACTCTCTCAAAGACCTCATCATCAATAAAGATATCAGGCAGAAGGTCCGTTGTTCCTGGGACACTGGAATAATGATCAAACTCTGTTTGACCATTTTCTCTAAGGACAAGCTCGTCTATATCAAATTTACCCCTAATAATAATTTTTTGCAAATATTCCATTAATATCATCTTATACCACGAGACGCTCTCATGCAAATAACTTACGTGTACGTTTGAGCATCTTGGATAAACACTACGTGTGCAGCATCTGCCATGATCTCCGGTTTGCGTGCCTTGGACGCAATTGATTTATCTTTGAGAAGAATAAATAATCAGTAAAAACCTAATTTACGTTTTAACTCGAATTTATCTATATTTGAGAAGCTAATCTATATTTACCAAGTATGTTCAATGCAGCAGTGTCGATTGCCGTGAGAGGCCATAACGCTAGTTGCAATCAGAAAATCGTTAAAATATACAATAACAACCAACTAATCAAATAGGGTATATTTATGGATTCTCTGTAATTACCATTTGCAGCAATTCCATACTGCTTGAGTTCTCCTGACCATCCAAGAATGGACATAGACATGCCGAATTTGGACATAGTATAGGCAACATGAGGCGAAAACCTATTACGAGATAACCAATGATTGAGTCAAACGGAACCCGAAACCCACCCGTCACGCAAAGTCCACCTTGTTATTTTGTCCAATTGATACTTTACCATTTTTGTTTCATTGATAATGGGGGACTGATTGCCATCACATGTGGATTTCTACTCTTCTGTGCACTTTCAATAAGATGAGGTATCGCATACTAGATACCATAACGGAGAATGTCAATATGGACAAGAGAAATTTATACAATAAAACGGGTTACGAAACATAAGATAGCCTAGGTTAACAACCTTTGTAACTAGCCAAGTACCACGAGCATTGATTTCATTCATCAGATTGTACCTCTTCAGTGGAGTACTTTCGGTATCGGTAAGAGAGATTGCTGACGCTATAGAAACACAAAAACGTTTAGTTCATGAGTACGAACACATGATGCACAATAATATATAGTCGCTTTTGATTCAATCAAACTCGATTACCATTATTAACTACAATATCAATCCCACCAAAAGTCTGCACTGTCTTGTTAATTGCTGCTTTCACGGCCTCTTCATCACGGATATCGCAGACAAGGGGAAGCGCTGCGAGAGAGCGAATAACAATATTTATCAATTAAACGATCTAGTGAAAGACGAATTGAAAGTTTCTAGATGAAATAAGAATAATCGTTTAACAATGATGATAAAACCTTTTCCTCCAGCTTTTTCAATCTCTTTGGCAGCAGTATAAATTGTTCCAGGAAGCTATGATAGATCAAGTAGAATTGACTCGAATTCATTATTTTCCAGTATCATCGTAAAAGTCTGGACGCTAACCAACCATCTCGATAAGATGATACGTACCGTTGGGAGGGGTTCCACCGTCTTAGCGGCAACTGCTATTTTGGCACCGTCCTAACATAGTCCAACAAGATTAACAACAAGCGCTTTAACAGCAAGGTTTGCGATGCATCATATATTACCTTAGCAGCACGCAAAGCAATAGCTAGTCCAATGCCCCTATACATAATCCATACACATTAAAATCTTCTATTTTCTTACTAATGCTGGTTCTGACTATCAATTGTTGTTCACCTGGATGCTCCTGTAATGAATAATACTCTATCTTTGAGCGACATGGCTGTACTTTGCGTGAAATGTATATACTACACGGATTATCAAAAGAATTTATTTGAATTTTCACAATGTGTAACCATCAATTGAGGAGTGACGTTTAGGCGCGTGTTAGTTAATATTCGAATGGTCGATCGTCGATTTTCAGGGTTATTACTATGCAGGGTTGATCGGTTTTTTGAACACGCGGAAGTAAATTCTATGCTTAAACCCTTCGAACGTACATGAGAGACATTATGATATCGTTAGACAGCTACTTCAACGCAAAACACAACCAATTAGCTTGCCTTAATTAACTCATTATAAAGAAATAATCGACAATTCCTTCTCTTTGGTTGCTTTTATGAATTCTACTTGTGTTGTATGATCAGTTTGTCCATTTGGCCCCAATTTCAATCGTCTTATTGCATCAATCACAAAATCGGCGCGTTCCTAGATACTTGATATAGTCAGCTGCTTTGAATAAAATGGTTGATTCAGAATTGTTGACGTTCTTCAGCGTGGGTATAATATCCGTAAGTTTTGAAACCGGCACGAATTGTATTGCAACGCTTTTGTTCTGATGCAATATGGTTTGCGCACTTCTCTTCTTCTGTTAACAACTCTTTGTATAGTTTCTGTGAAGATTTCGCCGATATCAATTTTCCGTCTACTTTCATATCTATTGTGGTATCAAAATTGGAGGAATCATGCGGCTCTCGTTTCGGTTCTACTTCATGGGAAGATGAAGCTGAACTTGAAGGAGTGGGTTTATCGTCAGCTGCAGAAGAACGACGATCTCTCTTATATGAGTTACCATAACGGTTATCACCGTCAATGGATAAATATCGTTGGAGATATAGCTTCTGGCTTGGGACTGGATGCTGACGAAGAATATTGTGAACTTCGCCACGATAATGATTTGGTCTGAAATTCCATTGTTAGATAAGATTCCTGTTTGCTTCAAGTTGTTCTTGATACAGTTCCTTTGTCACCTGATTTGCGTTTAGCTGGAATTGAAGGTATGGGATCACTCGAAGCTAACTGATTATTCTTCTGTTTTGGCGGCGATGATAGCACTAAATTCTGAGTACGCGGTGATAGACTTGTCGAGCTTGAAACTGTTGGTTGGTGTGATGACAATGAACTAGATGGTAAGAGGTCAGAATAAATATAACAAAGCAAAGAAAGTTGATTAATTGATACCAGCAAATTTAATAAAACTGAAGCTAATACATTTGGTTGCCTTCTTCACCATTCCCCTCTTGACATAGATCTTGATCAGTATTCTATGCAATAATGTGGTGAGGCGAATTATCTCCTTCGGCTGTAGCTTTACGTACGTATTTAGCAAACACGGCCTCAAACAGATCAAGCCGATTACAATTATCATCAGGCATGAAACTAGCCTCACGTAGAATGGTTGATTACAATATTCAGCACAAAATTCTAAAGCCTCCCATCAGTGCTGACAATCAGCTTAAGAGCTTTTAGAAAGAGCCTTTGATTCGGCAAACGTTGATCTTTTGTTTGAACGGCTTTGACTGGAACAGGAATTACGTGTGTGGTGCAATGGTTTCCATCGGCATACATATATGTAAGTACTCTGCAAACAGTTGTTGTAGATAGAATAAGAAGAGTGTTTGGGCAGGCTGGGGATCGACGAACAAGTATTTATTGTTAAAATCCCCGTATTCATTTGTCGGAACAGAATGAGTGCAAACCTATAAAGTGAAAGTAGATAGCATCATTATTAGTATGAAAACGAAAGATCATGGGATAATAATAATAATAATAACGTGTTACAATATTAATATTTTTATTAATGTGGAGAACTTTATAAAGAATGGCAGTTTGGTGGCAACTGAATTAAGATTAGTAAATATTCAATATATCAAGCATAATAATAAATAAATAAATAATAGTAATAAGCAAATATCATCTCGAAAAAATTTTTTGGCCTGTTTCTTAAATATTGTTTAATTCTATTTGTATCCCAGCCTGAAAGTCCTAATACCACTTCCTGGGTTTTTTCTTCGAGGTGGTGGTGGTACCATCCGCGTTATATTTTATAATCACATCGGATAAGTTAACTCCTCCTCTTCTATTATTATTGATTTGAGATTATGGTTTTTTAAGTAAGTTACGAAGTTTTGTTATGTCGCCTTTGATATGCCGAGGGAGGCTATGCGACGTGTCTGCTTTATCATGGATAGCTCCGGTGAAGTATGTCGTTGACTGTCATTTGACGATGTATTAGTATTAGTATTCGCGGTTGACCACTCCCTCGCTTTTTCATCTCCTCAAGTTGAGCGAATTTATAACAAGTCACGTTTCTTGCACGGCGACCAGTGGATACCCGTTTCTCAGTTTTATATACGACTTGCACAAGCAGTTTCTGGAAACGTTGTTTACCAACGTCGTAAAATGAAAGAATGTTCTCTATGCCTTTTCTGGCACATCTTCAAATAAACCATATGCCTCAGGATTTGGGTGCCTAAATGCAGATGACAGTTGCTCAACCAGAGACCAAAGTGCATCTCTGCGTGACTTAGTCCTATTCTGATAATTCTGCTCTGCTACAATACTACCAGTGTATGTGGTAAGCAGCATTGATAAATGATCTCTCTCACTTTGAACTGCCTTAATCTTTGACATCACTGTTGCTTGATCTGTGAGATTTCCAGTGATGTTTTGTCTGACAAATGTTACACCTTTACTTTCAAGTGCTTCATCAAAACCCAAATAATGGCCCTTGCTTGCAAGATTTACTGAACATACTATTTTGATTGTCTTGTACTTGTGCCAGAAAATGTGCTATAGAAGTTGCATCAGTTGTACAAACATCTCTGATTCCGCAGTACATAAAATCCAAGTGATGCCTTGACTTTGCTGGTCTTTGACTAGTAACGCCTTGACTTTACTGGTCTTTGACTAGTGATGCCTTGACTTTGCTGGTCTTTGACTAGTAACGCCTTGACTTTACTGGTCTTTGACTAGTGATGCCTTGACTTTGCTGGTCTTTGACTAGTAAAGTCAAGGCAACAAAATGCAGCAAGGTTTGCCATTTGCATTTCTTTTCTTATTCCGATTTTGTGACCCACAAATCCCAACAGCAATCCAGATTAATTCCAAGACATGACATGTGACTTGATAGTCTACAACTTGCTCAAATTTATCCATGAATTTTACACCAAGGACTTTTGCAAGGTTAAATATTCCATATCCTGAAAATGTTTTGATTAATGCACTGCACATGCCTTTTGATGTGTGCCATTGTCCCAATAAAATCTGGACATTTGTGTGTTCTTCCATATAAGAAATTAACCTTGCAAAATTGCTTGATCACATGCAATATATAATGGTTCATTGCTACTGACAATATTTTCCATGGCTGGAAAAACATTTTAACTTATTACAGAAAAGGCAGATATGGTAATGAATATAGCTATTCTCAGAGTGAGAATAGCAAACCCCAGGTAAATCGTCAGAATTTTTATCTTTGATTGCATTTCCATCTATTTCCCATGTCTCTATCAATTGCTTTAATGGTCATAAATCATTTGTGTTGTTGCAGCATTTTAGCCCTTATGCATGCTGTTAAAACTGCGCCGCCTGACTTTTCTTATTATCTACTTCAAATTCGACATCCATTTCATTCGGCATTAATGGAGAGGATCCAGTACTAAAGTCAGAATTGTCAAAGGCAGTGTCATCCCAGTTTATGTCCAACAACACCTTGCGCATCGAGAGCGGCATCGTTGAAGAGGATTCGCCAAAATTGTCAAAAGTAGTCTCAGTCTAGTTTATATCCATGTCGTCGTCCTCATCATTAGCTTTTTCATTTTCGTTCGGCATCGTTGAAGAGGATTCGTCTAAATCGTCAAAGGTTACGTCCCTCCAGTCTATATTCATTTCATCGTCCTCATTCTCATTCGGCATCATTGAAAGACAATTGTCCTGGATAACCAGCGCAGAGGGATTCCGGTCGGTAACGAGCGATTCCGCTGAGACAAAGGGGTATCACCTGAAAGAGATAAGGGCCGGAATGGCCGGTGGGGAGACGGTCAGCCTGTGTGCGGGGAATACGTCTGTGAAATTCGCTTCGAAACCCATGTACGTCTGTTTTTTGAAAACGTTGTGTTGACGAAGTTTTGATCCACGTGCACGATTGTGATCTGTTCCACTAAAAATTACAAAATTTCACACTTGTCGATAATTTAATCAGTTCTTCTCGAGGCGAGAAACAAATATAATGGCGATGCGCAGAACATTACGCCCGATGCTCAATCCGCTATTCACGTCCCATGCATCTACGCTCCTCACTACACGACGCGCCTCCTTATTGGTACCCCTTGTATGGTTGCTCATTTCTCCTTGAGCTACGCAATAGTCCTCACACCCTTGCCTACTCTACTCTAGTCACCGTTTCGTCCAACTATTGATCAGAAATCATACTATCAATATGGACCAGGACAGAGTGGAGATCAGCTATTACTAGGAGAGCTCCGATCCCAGACAAGACTACCTCGTAACACGGTACGCCCGTGAGAGAGAAAATCATTTTAGTGTGGGGGAGTTAGGCATTGACGTTTGATGCACTCAACATTTTTGGATCTACTTATAGTTTATAAACTTTGTACCTCAACAAGAAGCGTGGATAGTCGAGCGATTTGGGAAGGTACCAAGTTCACAACTTGTCAATGATCCGTCTTATTGTATCTGCCTATACGCATAATTTACCACGATTTTAGTTTGATCGTCTTCTAGAACCAGGCCTTGCGATAGTCATACCAATTGTGGAGAAAATCAAGTATGTTAAAAGTTTGAAGGAGATTTGCATGAATATTCCTGCCCAGAGTGCAATTACACAAGGTTGTCCCACAAGCATATTTTCTAGTGATGAGATTACAATTAAGAATGGCTGTGGGTTGATGATCGATTTTTCGTGTAGATAACGTGGCTCTTGAACTAGACGGCGTTTTGTACATTAAAGTGGTCGATCCATACAAGGTTAGATGAGTTATTTGCTGGATCAATCGCGTCTCTATCTTATCGTTAACTTAACTGAAGCACATTATGCTCTATTTATTGAATAGGCTTCTTATGGTGTTGAGGACGCGGAATATGCTGTTGCTCAATTAGCACAGACTACAATGCGAGCAGAGATCGGTCACATGACACTCGATCGGACGCTGGCCGAGCGTTCTACTCTAAACGCCAATATTGTTGAAGCAATTAATAGCGCAGCCGATGCTTGGGGAATTCGATGTTTGAGATATGAAATTCGTAAGTCAAGGATTGAACGATAATGATGCCGTTACCGATTGTTTGGATTATGATTGTAATAATTGATCCTATCTGCTCAATTCATAGGTGATATACATCCGCCAGTGAAAGTAGTAGAGTCTATGCACCAACAAGTGTCAGCTGAACGATCGAAGCGAGCATCAATTCTCGAATCCGAAGGTATGTTATAATAATGTCCTATCGAGTCCATCGCTTTTTATGTATACTAGCAACGGTTTACGAAACATCTAAAAACGATATTTTCAATTTCTTGCAATCTATAGGTACGCGTCAAGGAGCAATAAATGTGGCTGAAGGTACTAAGCAATCCGTAATATTAGCCTCTGAAGCAGTTCAGGCAGAGCAAATCAACAAAGCATCGGGTAAGCGTCGAGTAGAATG
This sequence comes from Paraglomus brasilianum, assembly GCA_910592345.1. Taxonomy (NCBI): domain Eukaryota; kingdom Fungi; phylum Glomeromycota; class Glomeromycetes; order Paraglomerales; family Paraglomeraceae; genus Paraglomus; species Paraglomus brasilianum. The sequence goes on from CAJVPI010000074.1 coordinate 41,475, forward strand.
TGAAAAAGATTTGAAAGTTTAGGATAATTTACTAAAATATTTATATTCAATTTGTCGATCCCTTTCTTCTATCCACTGCTCATACACGTCAGGTGAAGCGGAGGCCATGCTACTTCGTGCACAAGCAACGGCCGAAAGCATACGTCGTATTGCGCGTGCTATCCGCGAGACACCGGGGGGTCCTGACGCAGTTACATTGACTATTGCCGAGAAATACGTCGAAGCGTTTGGGCAACTAGCCAAAACAGGAAACTCTGTTATCGTTCCTGCTGGTGTTAATGATGCTGGATCTATGATTGCCCAGGTAAACTAGCGAGAGAGAACACATATGTGCGATTTCGGATACCTTTGAGATTGAAACTGTATACTAAATCACATATTTACGCTATTTAGGCATTGTCTATATATCGGTCAGTATCTAGACAAGGACAGGAGTACGATAATATAGAACAACCCGCACAGTCTCAGATCCAATCCAACGATGAACAATCACTTAAGGATAGACAATGAGATGGCTTATATACCTTGCAATATTACTAGTGATAGAAAAGGAATTGCGAACAAAAAAAGTAAAAAGTTATAAACAAGTGTAGAAATTCTTTCTCGATTTTTTACCCTCTGCGGATACTCTTCTGGTAATTGAGATTCTTTCGAAGCTCTTATTTTTATCAATTTTTTTCAGTATCTTGTACAATATAAATATCAAAGCCATTCTCTTGTAGATTGTGCTATTAGTAGCCTCCTGAACTACCTCCTCACTTCCCATCCTACGTCAGAACATTCATGTATCTATACAATATTGGCCAAATAATCTTTAATTTCCTCTGGTGTCAACTTTTTGAAGACTGGTTCTTCTTTCCCCGGACCAAACCCGAAATTTCCTCCTCCGATTACTCCAATTTCGATCGAGTGTTCATTCATTTCACCCTCAAATCCTTCCTTTAGAGTAATAATGGCTGTATGTACTGCATCCTCAAGTTCCATGTCATCGTTATAACTTTTAAATTATTAAGGACATGCAATTTGCGGTTAGATAAGTATAAATTGATAAAGTCGTGTTAAAAGGTCAGAACAAACTTGATGGTCTTCGGTAACAAATGCGCATTATCAATGTAACTCACCGCTTTTCAAGAAACGTCTTTGCATTAACCATGTTCTTCCCAATTGCGGATGCCTTCCATGCCCAATATGATCCTGATGGATCCACTTGGTACAACCCAGGACCCTTCTCATCGTACCCACAGACCAATAACGATACACCAAATGGACGAACACCACTAGAGCAGCAAAAGTATATCAATAAGCATCGAAGACCATGTATCTCAAAATGTTGCACCTGCTCATCATGTCCTCCTCTCTCATCTAGTTTCACCGATTTGTTATTATTCTCCACGCAATCAACTAATTTCTCCCAAGTCCAAACCATACTCACCCACTCTGTGTAAACTCTTGCATGACACTAGCAACCTCCTTGACCAAAATCCCAGTAGGCGGATACTCATCATAAATTCTTTTGTACTTTTGAGCAGCCTTGCGTGCTTTGGTGGTGAGCACCCGAAAATCAGGACCCATGCCCGAATAGACCATGCCAATGTTTGGACACACGACAGCCACCTTCTCCAGAGAACTATCGTCAATTAGAGAAGAAGCCGATTTTTTCTCTGTTGCGATAACAACGCCATTAGTGGCTAAAATTGACAAACAAAAAGACCGCACAGTTAGATTAGAGAGAACGACAATGCATTTCGACAGTAGTGAGAAAGAAATGTAACAAGAATGTGTGGTTAATTGAGTATCGTTATCGATTATTACGGAGAAAACAACATTTGTTAACCTTTTATCCCTATGCTTGTAACTCCCTGAGCTACTGCCTTGAGGGCATATTCGATCTGGACAAGTTTTCCTGATGGTGAGAAAGTTGTTAACGAGAAGCTAATGAATAGATCCAAAATAATAACGTTAGCGCGCTTTGATTACGTACTATATACCGATCATACTAATGTGTGCACAATATTCATCCTGTTCAAATGGTTGATATATACCTGTATCTGTCAGTCATGTTCTAATTAAGAGTTATGTGTTAATGATACAGCGAAACGGTTTCTGGATGGGTGATTTGTGGAAAGACGATTTTCGATTTTGGATTGCGCACGCTCTTGCGTGGAAGTGCTGTCCTGATTGGTTGGATTTGAAGGATCAGTTTGTGCTACCAAATCAAAAAACGCGAGTTGTATAATATCATGCTCATCTCTATCTCAGTGACGGTGTCACTAGGATTCAGTAGTAAACATATCAGCCATATTAGATATGCCGGTGTTGATATCTTTCCAGAATGCAAAAAACGATCTTCTATTGGTCAAGTATATCATAAGTGTTGTTTTGTCACTACTACAAATCCGTTCTTGAAAATGGTGTTAGACAGAATGTTTTCTCTCTTATCACACAGATAGCAAAAGGAGGTCAAGAGAATGGATATCAAGTAACTGAAGATACAAAAACTAAGGATCTGTCCTTGGATGTTATTCTTATACAATTAGAAAAGGACAAGAGTGCATTGGATAAGGTTGATGAAGCTTACAATATAGCAATAGAATGGTGTATCCTTTATTGGCACAGCTACGTGGATACGCTAAAGCTGTTTTTTACAATATAGCAATAGATGAGTGTAATAAATAATAAATATATATAATAGTTGATCATTGGATATATTATTTCTTCTTGCTCAAGGTGTTGTTTCTAAGCATAATGTGCATGATGAGTATCTTGTTTACACCATTAATGTGCACCCATACTGTATCATATATGCTTACCACGAAATATGCAATCAATTAAATTACGTGCCGACAGAGCTTCACAAAAATGATAATCGCGCTGTCGTGCCGACGGTCACGGGAGAGCGGATAACTATTGACACTTTGGATTTAACTGCCTTTCCACGGAGGTGTGGCTACTCCTATTCGCTCAGTTAAATATAATAAAAGTTAGTGATCTTCACCGGAGGCTTTTCCTATCTCGGAGTCTAAATACTCGTCCGACAGACGCTAATTCTCGATAAACACGTCGCTGATCGATTATAAAATGGCGGGATTAATTCCAATAAATCGTTCCGGGGTTCGACGCGTTGATAATCCTTAATAACGTATTTCCTAGTATAAAGAACGATTCGTTTATTATAAGAAAGGAATATTAATTGAACATTAAAGGAATATGAACATATTAAGAACATAACATAATGTAACACATAACACTAAGGAACATGATTAATTCTATCGGAAAGTCGTGCTTCTTATATATCTTTTCGAAGTGCCAATTTCTACCAAATTTACTACGTGTGCTAACTGCCAGCTACACCAACTAAATCAATACAAGTAAAATTCGTTAAACATTTCTTATTTCATTTTGTAATACATATGCACAAAACTTTAGTCATTTTGTTAATATGATTATGCTATTGAATGCCTTGGAAATAGTCCTCCAGAACAGCTTACAATATCCATCCGAACCACGTCGTTTTTTCAGGATTGCATTATGTGGGATCTATTTCTAACAAATTCCGTCAGGAATATGAATGAGCTATAGCTTTGTTATTATTGACTCGCTCTTATATCGAGCGCAACATTTCTTATAATTTTCTTTTATCGAATGTAACTTTCTTATATCGGATATATTTTATTAGTATGCAATTTAGTGTACCGTTTTTGACCTTTTCTGTGTATCATTCACTTTATTTGGACTTTGTCTGGTTAGTTGTGATCGATAGCAAAAAAAAAGGGGGGGGTTGTTTTTTATATCTATATAGTAATAGAGAGTTGAACACTCATATGCTATTTTTGTTCACTGGAAAGGAAATGCCTTCAGACGCCTTGACTTATACCTTCCCCCGTTTTTGATCTGAATCCATGTGTAGCATCTACGACATTTCGCAGAAATCGAAACAAAAATATAAGCGTCAAAATCTCACTCACCACTACAAACTTTTTTATGGACATAAATTCTGCTGGAAAGGATTCATGTTCGCATATAGTTCCCATTCATCTTGATTGTAGTTGCTTGAATCCCCAAGGAAATTTAGTGACTGAAAAAGAAACTAATTCACTGCCAAATCCTTGGAAATCAGAAACAATATCACGAATTAAATAAAAATCCAGAAAACGTTTGTCCATTAATGTTAAATATGTGTTTACTTTCCACTCTATAAACATAGCTTTTACTTCATTTCTCAATGTAAGTAGACCCGTCACTGACTAAGCATGTTACATTAATACGAATGAATAAATTTGTATGCACAATACTCTATCGTCACAGAATTATATGAAATCTATTTTACTGTCGTCAAATGTTGTCTGCCGCATAGATTGCATAGTAATAGCCTTCAGTCTTTGCCTTTTTTGACTGTCGATCAAGCATGGTTGACCTGATCGTTTCTTGGAAGGTTCTCCTGATTCGTAAGCTGCAAGATATCTTGTAATTGTCGTTCGATGACATCCTACAACTTTTGCAATTTCTGTATTATTGTGGCCTGATTTTTTTGCTGCAATAATGCTTTCCTTTTGTGCAGAAGTTAATTCTTTACCAAGACCCATTGCGCGAAAAATTGAAAACGATAGAAAATTTTAAATCGCGTTTTTTACGATCCGTAAAAGATTCAATCAAAACAATAAACAACAATCCATTTAAGTAATATATAGGCAAATATGGGTATAAGAATCACATGGGCAGTTCCATATTAATAATTTTATTAAATCAGTTAAATTTCGACCCTGCAATACTTTTGATACCCCCCTGTATATTAGGGAATGATCATATAACTTTGTAATCGCTTACAGTTTCGATCGGTTTATTTCCATCACTGACTTCTTTTCTAATTAATTGTGTTATTGTAGTCATTAACACGCCAGCGCTTGCATTAATATTGCCGCTACTACTGCCGCTACTACTACTAGTTCCATTTTCTTTATTTGGTTAAATTATATGTAGTAAAAATTAGTACATTAACTATTAATAAATTTATTCATAATCATACTACTTACACCGATATGTGTCTTAGAGTTTATTTTACACCTACGATTGAACACTAAAGGTGTACTTGCACTAACAAGGCAAGGAGCGTGTCTTGGTGGAGTGTGTCTTGATAGGGTGTAAATAGAGCAAGTTTGTTGTTTAAGGTCTGAGGTATAGGACAGTGAAAGTCGATATAACGGACTATTCGGGACCAGCGGTTTAATTATTGACGGTCCACTTTCACTACGTATATATATATATACCTTTACAAATAAGGGGCGGTCGGGTCGGATATCACAACTAGAGCTCTAATCACAACAATGTGTACAGATACTGATTATAATAGCAATATTTACGTTTTCTATTCTAAATTGACTATTGTTACCGTATAGTTCCGAAAATAAACACCCCTTTTCGTGTATTGTGGTATATATTTATCGATACAGGATTACATAATACGTCACCCTCCAAACAAAACACACTGTCCAAACTGGATGACGATTGGAAATGCTCTGTCCGTAAAGGGATGAGCGTGGTCTTGAATTAGATTGCGATAGATGATTTGTCCAAGGCGTTGGCCCTCTAAATTGAGCTAGATATATATTTCGAATTTACCATATCATTGTGCTTATTCACGAGAGAATACGGTATTTACGCACGCTCTTTCTATTTCTAGATTAATAGACTTATCTTTTAAACGTTGGCCAAGCCACTCCTCTATTTAGCAATCTTCAGCATTTGTTCAGTGATCAATCAGAGGATATCGATTCCAATCTACCAATGATTCAGATCTATGAGTGTACTCGGAGAAGCTCTCGAGCGGGGAATTGAACTGAAACCCAGTCTCCTGCGTGACAGGCGAGGATACTAAGTTAACAATAAACAATGAATATCTTTTGTTATGCATGATTACGATAAGACATATTAATACAGAAACCATCGTATAATTAGATAACAATAACAGTCTCAATTTAGACTTGAAGACATAATAATACCGTATAGTTCCGAAAATAAGCATCTCCCCAAAAATTTTACCTCCAAAAATAAGCACCTACAACACAATCCTTCAATTAATTTATTATAAGTTATGATGTCACTAATAAGCACCTCCCGCAAACTTGTGATTTGTATTACACGCACGAAATTGTGACTTCCAAAAATAAGCGCCGTCATTGTTTGACAGTGATCGTTGTGGCTGACTCTCGCACTTCTTGCTGCATAAATCACGACAATATTTATACGTCATTAACACGCGAATCACGCGTCCACTCATACATATATATACCCTGTCGCTCCTCTGCATGTATCGCTTCACAACAATCTCTCTCCTCCTCCAAAGCGCAAATTTAATATACAACGAACAAGCCTTTTGCTGCTGCTACTTCATATTACGCACATACGACGGTTTGCCACAACGAAGAACGTCCATATTACGCACATACGACAGACGAAGAACGCCTTTTGCTGCTACTACATCAAAAAACTATCTGAAGAAATGTATAAGGGCTCTTTTTCCTACAAGGATAATCATATATATATCGTTGATGCTCCCAGAAAATGAGCGTACCACCTTGTATATTTTCCCTTCTGATGGTTGAAAATGTAAACCTTAATGTTGCAAGAATATATTTCATCGATGGTCAAACAATCCAGTCGCCCACGCACGAATAATATGCGAAATTGCCAGCTCCCAAAAGTTTCCCGAGTGATCATAAATGGTCGTCCACGTCATCCCCAATCACAAGGGCTGTTCCAACGGTTTGCCACAACGAAGAACGTCCATATTACGCACATACGACGGTTTCACAATGAGGAAGCCTTTTGCTGCTACTGCATCTGAAGAAATGTATAAGGGCTCTTTTTCCTATAAGAATAATAGTATATCGTTGACGTTAACACCCAGCAGAAAACGGCGATTTAAGGGAGAGAATTTTATATCTGTATGAAGACTGTGAACGAATTGATATAACAGAATCCGATAAAAACATTAATAGATTCAAAACCGGTTATTACGTTTCAATATACGAAGGAGGGGGGACCAACCTACATCTCGCGGTTGAAAATGTAAACCTTAATATTGCACAAATATATTTCTTCGATGGTCAAAGCAATCCAGTCGCTGTTCCGAACGGATATACACTTACAGATATTACACACAATGCTCTTGTGCCGATTATGAATACTGTATATATGGGTTTCAACACTGGTAAATAACTTGGTTTTCAAGTTACTCTTTACGTCTCCGAATTCCTTGGACTAGACAATCAACAACAGCAGAGTATTTTAACTTCTGGGTCATTTAAAAATGGCATTTATATCTAAGTGACCAGAAACGCTCAATTTGCAATCGATCCGTAGGCTATTATCATTACATAAGCTTGAATGACGACACGCGACTGAATACATTGTCGGATACATGATTTTTTTTTGTCCCGATTTCCAACCCGCATATTTCGACGCTATGGAAACCGTTGCGTAGCTTCGATCCGCACTCTCAATAGGCTATAGTGGAAGATCGCTCTCCATTACGTAAAACGCGCATTTGGTATAAGCAGCACGTATCTAATGACGAAACAAATGGAATCGCACAAAACACAATTCATAATGTTGAATAACAAATATCGTTTTATAAACTTCCGTGCTATCATTGTATAAACCTTAATTGCTTACAACGAACCTTGCTAAAATTAGTAATAAAATAATCGCCGTCATAGCAGTAAAGTCCTACCTCTTTGTCTCAATCTAAGAAGAATATCTTTGTTATTTACAAACCTATAGTCGTTGCATATCTTTTTATTCAATGTTTGAATCATTAAAGCGTAACTAATTAAAGTAAATGTTCGAAGTAATACAAAATCTCTTGTTGTAATAAAAACGGTGTTACTCTTGCTTCTTTCTGTTGTCGTGTTTGTCGTTTTTTCTTAATCGTTTCAATGGCCTTTGTTATCGTACAAACATTTATCAATCTCCCGAAACTTACTCAAAAGCATCCTGGTGGACACAACAAATTCAAGAATGATATAAACGAGATAACAATCAATTAGTTTCTACGGGAATTGTTTTTAAAAGCACAATATGACATGTTAATAATTGTGGGAGCTGATGCTGAAATCCGGCCGAAGCTGAAACCATGATCTTTCATTGGTTGATCAGATTCTATTCTCTAATCCCATTGGTTAGTTTCAGCTTCAGCCGAGCTCCCACATGTATAAGTCGTGGTTGGATGATCACTTCTTTGATGCCATCAGTAAAGTCAAAATTTACTGTGACTAAGTACAATTTGCCCAATACTGGTCTGTAGTCTAGTTGTATACAGCACTATTACAATGTTTACTTTTAATTACTGTTATTATTATTATGGTCGATTGTATATATTAATATCATGCGGTAAACAATTTCCAAGTTAAATATGCTTAAACGGTTATGTTAGGGGTTTGTCCATTTCTGTTTACTAATCTCACGATTGGGGACGTTTGTTTGCAAAGCCATAAAAATTTCCATATTGATATAGACACCGCCCAAGTATATATTTAGAGATCATTCAACTCTTCCTAAGACATGCCCGGATTAATCATAATAACAAGGTCAAGTAATACTTTCCAACAGGTTTTTTCGAGTACAAATTTGACTTGTATAAATTAGTTGCCATATACGGAACTGCAAATAATTAGAATTACTATATCGAGATCACGCCATCGTCAATAGCGATAGTCATAACAAATTCTAGAATATTGGGCCTGCACATACAATCAGGAAAAAAACAATTATAGCTAATAAAGCTATTTGTTATTATTGCTCCCCACTTCTTTGTCCAAAATCCCTGAATGGTGCACGTTTACCTTGTCTCAGAACGCCCCCATTATAATGTGTACAGTGTGATCACAAAAGTGCGTCATTCGTAACTGCTTTGATAAGATTATCAAAAGCGCCACATCTTGTTTACATCTTGCATGAGAACCTGTCCAGAATCCCAAAAAGAACCTGTATTTACTTGTGACAAATATAGACACAAAAAGCAATATGACTGTCACATGTACAGATGTAAACTTGGTAGAATTCTATTGAGTAGTCATCAGATCACAATCAGGTTGTGTTGTGTTGTTTGCTTTGCTTGGGAACAAACGGTGGAAGTTGGAGCGAGACTGTGATGATGTAGCGTAGTGTTCGGAGATTGCCGATGAAGTTGAGTCCCAACTTGTTGATAATGTAGAAGTCATTAAGCTGATCTATCATGAAATGGTTTCTTTTAATAAATATGTTGTTCATATGCAACCAGGTCTATCATTCACATTGTCTGCTTCTTTATGAATAATTACTAAAAAAGTTGTATTCATATTGCTACTTCTTCACAAATCAAATTCGACAGCTATTAATCCCCGACATAATTCCATTGATGTAGCAAACAACTTGATGTATAATCATCGACAGGACCATTGTTCTAAAACCAATTATTGTTGGTACATCTTATCTATTTCAAGCAATAAATTTTTGCCGCATGTTGATACTGAATGGGACGTAACAACCTCTTTTTGCAAAAAACTGGTAGTATATTGTCCAAAATACAGATCCATTTCCCCCAAGAATGTTGGAAAGGCTTAATTTATTGTAGCTCGCAAAGTGCTAAAATTACACAAATTACAAAATAAAAGAATATACAAAGAAATTAATTAATTTTGAAAGTTAATATCGCATATTATAAAGAGTCCATGTTTTGTAATTATCCGTCAGTTAATGAAAGATAAAGGATTGTCCAAAGACGATTGTAGTTCGGGAAACGCTTCTAAATGTGTATCATCACGGTAGAGGGAGAGGAATGTGTCTGTACCATGACCCTCCATTGACACAAACGAAAGATCACCACCAAAATCTAATCAGCAAGGTCAAACAAATTATTAGTCAACACTCTAGTCGAAATCTCGCTCATCCCCTTACCCATCAATTTCGATATACTTACATCGTGCAATAACTCTAGCAACCGGCAAACTCATGCCAACACCACTACCAAATGCATGTTCTTTCTCTTGTCCATCCGCCTCCTCGGCTTCATCACATACAAAGTAACTCCATGAATCATTCATTGCTGACATTGGCATACCACCTCCGCGATCGGATATTTTTATTGTTATATCCTGTGCACCCTGGGCTATTAGTATTGATATTGGCGGAACGCTAGCAGTTGGGTTTAGCGATTGGTGGGGAGCCAACGAAGATATAAAGGAAGAAAAGAGTGACCGGCGAGGTTGAGAAGATATAGAAGATGATGGATCAGGAAGAGAGGAATGTGGAGCCTGGTGTTGCATTGTAGTGCGAATCGATTTCTTGAGCAGTTCGTAGAGAATGCTGTGAAGGTGCTCTTCGATGTGAGTTGTTGTTACAGTCGGGTCTGTCGCAATTAATTCAATTTCGGGTGCTGGACGGCTATGATTTATACAAACAAAAAGTTGGTCGATTAGACACATATTAACAAACATATGAATACGCGTTGATTCGGACACTGTCTATTTAACGTTCCTTCACTGTTAGTCTGAGCAACGTGTGCAAATTTGCATGTCTGCTATACTTACTTGTATCGTTGTTCGCAATAAATTTTAGCATCTCTAAGCGCTCGCTCGGTCACATCTTTCGGTGAGATCCTCGTAACCAAGTTCTTCTCGTCATGTAAAGCTAGATGTTGGGCCATAAGTAATCTTGTTCCCAGAGTCATGGTATAGAAACTATCCCAAAGTTCTCTTGTTTCTTCTATGTCTAAATGTTTGATCTTTTCTATCCCGTTCATGTCTACAATTTCTCTAAATGCTTGTCTTAATGATAATAAATTCTTTCTGTGTTCTTTCTTTAATAGCCTTAAAACGTTGGTGAATTCTTCTTCTTTTGTTTTATTGTCAGGCTTAGATGTACTCATAAGAATGCTAATGTAGTCATGGTATTGCTGAGTGAATTTCTTAAAAGTAGGCAGAGAGGTGAATGCCTGAGGCACCAAAGGTGATTGAAGTATTTTGAGTGTTTGAGATAGACGTATGGGTAATTCAGCATGGAGAAATTGAGCTGGGATAAGATATCTTCCTTGGGAGGAAGAATCCAATACATGACGACCTATAGTATATAGATGAGAGAGAGAAACGCGAGTAGGACGCTGGATTGATAGTTTCGTAAGTGCTTCGCGAGGAACAGCGCGTATTACGGAAGTCGGAACTGGAGCCATGTCGATTAAGAGCGGGGAGGAGAGAAAACAATTGAATTTGAAAAGATATAAGAAGTTTTGCTAACAATGAACAGTGTTGCGCGAGACGTCTTCGTTGGAGGTTTTCGATGTTGGATATATATATATATATATATGTATGTTATATATATTAATCCCATGTAATAATATGTTTAACATTAAGGGGTATGACGTTACTCCTGCATAATAATTTAATAATAGTTTAAATATACAATACCAATATATTATGGTGCGCCACTTTAACGTCATTGGCCCGAATGAATAACGAGATTGACGAACCTATTTTGAAAACCTGTTTATTACTATTATATTTATCGTATGAGTCATCGTCAAAAATGTCAAAAAAAAAAAACGCCCAAACACTTAACGAGTGGGGGTCTCCGCCTCGTATGATGACAAAGTTTATGTTGTATCACCTAATATTTTAGCTTTTTTTTTTTCCACAATGCTCGACACATGTGAAGGGGATAACCCCCCCATTTTGTAAATGGGCCAGCTAGAAATATCAACTTGCATAGCCATGATAGGATCTTGCAATAGAAACCGAGTTACCCTGACTATGTCTCGGGGTAGCACGACCATATTTACTTTTGTGGTACGCAGACCTGAAACCAACAAATCACCAAGTTTTTCACGGTAGAAATAATAGTAACGACAAACACTTTATGTGCACTCTTCGTTTCGTAACAACATTACATAGCGTTGCATGCAAAATTCACTAAATCTCAAGGATTGAATTGAATGCTTACTCGCTGTTTCAATCCACATTCTCATCATTTCAAGATTTGTATAGTCTGTTCAAACATTGAGGTTTCGAGGTTTCGATGTTCAAACATGGAATGTTTATTCGATTGCAATACAACCAATGCTCCTAAAAGCTGTCAAGACTGTATATCGAATTGATTGTCTGTCAAATTTACTAATTTGTTCTTTATTTCCAAATCTTGGATAGCGAATAGTTTTCTTTTTGAACTACGATAAATTCTCTCGTAATAACATGTTAAAGACGAGAATATACATTTGCCTTAACTTAAAGTTGGTGATTCGTTATCTCATCTTTTTGGCAAGACTGGCGTTTATTCACAATTATTCTGTCAACGCGTGAGTAGTGAGGAGTTGATGTTAACAAAGATTCGATAATCAATGAACGTCGATAACGCGTCCGATATAATCTTCTAAAGACATGCACAATTGCTCTGGTATTCACGAAATGTTAATTGCGAGATTCCGCTATTTGCTCAGCCATTTGAAAACTTCGTCTAATAATGCTGTGAAAAATCCGTGTCGCTTACCCCAAAGTCTTTCTTGTTGCTAATGCTGCAGCTAGTAATGATGTTATTCCGCTTGAACGACTGTGATATATGGATACAGTAGTTTCAACATTGCGGTAAGGTTTAATTATCGCATAATTAATTTACAGCGAATCCTTTACAACGTCAAATACCAAAAATTATACCCCCTGAAGACTCAATGAAATCAGGGGTGCACTTGCTTGAATTCCGGGTTAGCTTGACCCCTGAACTCTTTTAGCATAGTAATCATGTGTCCATCTACACTTAAACATTATCATCAATAAACATTATTGCCTTCAGCATCTCGTCTTTTGAGATATATGCAAACATTTCGGACTTGTGATCGCCGATCGTTTGCCAATGAAATTAAACATGTCTGCAAGTTGAATGATAATCTATAAAGAATAATCTTTACTAATGATTTTTGAAACATTGGTTCTTTATTATTATTATTATTTTCCATCTGTTTCCCGGGCATATAATTATCCGATAGTATGTTGTGCTCCTCACGAGAGCGATGTTCACATGATTGATGGCAATTACTTGCTAGAAAATTCATTCGGACATTTGCATTATTTGCTGGCGAGGGCGAAGGGTTGAATAATATGACAAATGGTGAGACTTGTAGGTATAGGTACGACCAAGAACCTGCATTTTCGTGGAAGGGGTTCGTATGGCTAATGTAAATAGATGTAACGCATTATAGATTCTTATTAATATTACAACTCACTGTCTTTGTCACATTGCCTAGTTAGCCATCATCATCAACACAACACCATCAATAATCATCATCATCATCATCATCAGCCTCAACAACAACGTGATCATAATATCAATATTCAGTATTTTGTATAATTCTTTTATCTTGTGATACTTAATTGAAGTAGAAAACTGTAAGATGTTTTTTTTTTATCTATCTTTTGTAGTGGGATGGATGTCTAAGATATCAATATGCAGAGATGAATCAATAATAATTAGCCCGCAAGGCTTGAATTCTATTAAAAGAATTCCATAACCTCTCTTGGTACTTAATTACTGTATTTGATGGTGGATGAGAATTACACATGTCATATGAGTTGTACCAAAAATCTAGCCTATTTTACTATATATGGTTGTTCACATTGAATTTTGCGAGTACAATACTACAATTACTTATTATAACATAGTGAGCCCGTTTTATTGCAAACCGCTGTAACAACATGGAGAGTTTTGATTTTGAATAGGTTGGTAGAGTTCTATTTATGCACCAATCAGAAATATCATAAATAGACGCAATATATTCTAAGCCTAATCTGATGTGAATTTTGGCAATTATAAATTGAAATTCCGACAACTGTGCTACAACTTAAAAATCGAAAATATGACCTAGTTTGGACTATAAATATCTGCGATATTACATCATTCGGTGACTGACGATGATCCTATGATCTAATTGTGTAGATCAATTAGAACAACATCTATTGCTATACTAATGCGTAAAATATAATTTATTTATCCTTACCCCTGGTATCACCCAAAGCGCGCGCCATAATCACAGATTCATCGCTTCATGTATTTAGGTAGCATTACCCGCGAAAGTAACTTGGATCAACTTGTTGGCGTGATAAATAATGGATTGCAAGAAGAGAATGTGACTAGTTATACATAGAATGAGCAGACATCATTCATTCATATATATAGTAATAGCCAAATTGGTATTTACAATCGAAGGTAACTTTTCCTGTTAAGATGCTAATCGGATTCAACCAATTGTAGGACCCAGATGCTAGCCAGAGCACAAATTGATCTTGATAAACAAAGCCTGCGATTTCGTACTTTAGAGTTATCTTGTATCACCGAATAAATTGGACGGCCATAGAAATTCTGCATGGACTGTCGGAATTAGCTATTCTAATGACAATGATCACAATACATGCGAACAAGTCGGAATCGGGATCTGTGGTATTAAAATCATGACTCCTTCAATCACAAAAATTCTTCTCCACATAGTTAGATCAATTTTATCTTCACCTCCGACAAAAGAGTGTGACTATAGACAGGATTGACTGCCCCCACTTGAATTCCCAGCCTCCAACTTTGACTCTCCCTATTCTAATCTACTTTACACTCGAATATATCCAACCTTGAACAGACATCGTTTATTGCAAGCATTGACGCTGTTTGTTACAAAATGTTCACGTGCCCCATTCCGATCAGCAGGTAAGACAGTCAACTACGTCGCTGTATTACACAACAAATCATGCCATTTCTATATTTAAATATTCGCCGATTATTTTCTTCATTTGGTTACGGGCCACATAATAAAATCAGGCCATTCATCAGGCATCAGGCCATACATCAGGCATCAGGCCATACATCAGGCCATACATCAGGCCATACATCAGGCCATACATCAGGCCATACATCAGGCCATACAGCCATACATCAGGCCATACAGCCATACATCAGGCCATACAGCCATACATCAGGCCATACATCAGGCCATACATCATCAGCCATACAGCCATACATCAGGCCATACATCAGGCCATACATCATCAGCCATACAGCCATACATCAGGCCATACAGCCATACATCAGGCCATATATCAGGCCACAATAATAAAATCAGTCTATTGTCAAAAAAATTTAGTTTCACAATGTTAAACATTTGTTTAAAGCAAAAAAAATGATGTTCTTTTTCGATATTTTGGTACAGAAGTTGCTGTTCACTGTTGTGCCACGTTTTAATGTAATCCTGAATAGTTGGAGTGCAGTTGTGTCAGAAAAACAATGTCTTTTTCCAATTATTATTAATATTATTTCAAATTGCGTAATTTTTTATTCTGAGGTACCGCGTAATAATTAACGTAGACCTTTATATCACATTACTTCAAAGTGTTCTACTATATTTCGATTGGAGTAGTAATGTTGTGTCTGAGTTTGGGACCTGTCTCAGTTCGGAACCCAGCCACTCAGTCCGGAACCCAGTTGTCTCAGTCCAGAACCGAGACAGGTCCCCAACTGAGGTACACCAAATTACAAATATTGATTATATGATAGTATTCATATTATCTCGGCAGTTGACTAGGTGATTCTACCGTGTCCAGTGCGTATGTTCAATGAAGATTGAAGGCTTGGTTAATATTCGATAAAAGTATAGAATAAAAGAGAGTGCAAATAAGTTCGGTCTTCTCTTATTATTTTCCATTGTTCGTTGGTTGCTATTCATAGCTATATCTGGCCGGATACTATTAATCAATAAAGAATCAATTGCTTGTTAAACTATGGTGAGCGTGTATCTCTTTTACGTAACAATACATTGTAAATATAGATAATATGGTGTACACATCCGATTGTTCTAAATTTCAAAACAATAAACTATGTTTAAAAAATTGTATTAGGTCCTATGACTCTTATACTTTCTAACAGCAAATCCAGCCTGCCCTATAGCACCTTTACTAAAACAATAAACATCCTTAATCATATCATCTGTTGCTGTATTATAAAAAGGGATTCTAGTTTTCTTCCCTTTTCTGAACAAGCTTACGGCAGAGTTGTGTGCGTTTGTAGGTCTACCAATCGTTAAAAAGCGAGATTTCTGTTTCAGCGAATCTTTATTCACAGATAGCGCAACATATTATTTCTATTTAGTTAAGGCCTTAAGACATGGGCAGCACTAAGATTAAATTTACACAAAAGGATATTTCAATCATACAAGTCAACCAAACTTTCAACAGTTGTATCTCAACCCACAGGTAATATTTGTCAACTTTCTAAAGATTATTTGTTAGCATTTATCAAGAAGAACAAAATGACGTTCTTAAAAATTAAATTATTAATACAGAAATGCTTGTATTATTCTTTGAAAAGCATTTTGTTGGATGTGTACTTGTGTCCCAGCGTCAATTACAAAGGATCCTGTAAAAGAGAGACTTAACCTAGTCTATAGGAAGCGGACGGCAAATGATTAAGGCCTTGAGTGAGGCAGAACTACGGCTAATAATTCAAGGTTTTCAGGCGCTAGTAGACCGTGAATTAAGGCTCGTGTCACCGAATGATATTCGCGATCTTACTACGAAACTAAGCATTAGATAATGTCTCGAACTCGTGATGTGGAAAGCATAACAATCTTTTTCGTTATTTATATTATCTCAGCAGTTGACTAGGTGATGGCCAACTAAATATTAATAAAATAATATTGGTACATCAAACTTAAACTAAAATTTCATGCCCAATTATTATGTAAGTTTTCGAGAAAATTTAAGTACCAAACTGTCCGGAGACTTTTGTCTACCCACTGTACTAGAGTTTACACAACAGATGGAGTTGATTAATCTCCCGTAATGCAGAGACTTCATCGGAAAATAAATAACAATGTGATTCTTCATATACCTAAACTCTCATAATAATAAGGGTCCCCCTTCATCATATAAGGGGGCTCTTATTCATGAGATGTTTGGTTGTGGCTTAAAAACGATCTACGAAACAATGTCTCTACTATTACATAATCACGAACTGAACTAGTGGTGATAAGAGGGTGTGGGTGACAACATTACAGGCCTTATTCTTTTATCTTATTCATGGTGGACCCTTATTTTACCCAAGGTTTGATAGAATTGAAAGTATATTTACAAGCTTTGTGATTCGATAATGTGAGACTTTATTTCCAGGTCACTTCTCCATGCTGAGCTATCCTGACCACTATGATTAACACGTACTGTTATTTGACTCGACATGGTTTTGTATTTATGTAATTTTCAACAACATGTAAAAAAGTTCGGTGAAATATAAATTGAAACAACCCGCTGCTATGATGTAGCCTTAGCCAAAGTATATGTAATTACGATAATTCAATAAGTTCTGTTACTACATTGATTAAGTCTCTCTAATAAAAGACCTGCTAACATGCATGTTAAATCTGCTGTAAAGGTCCCTTCTGTTAAGTCGTTCGTATTAGTATTAGACCATAATACAAATTTATCTAGTAGTAGATGCTATTGTAAAATTATAGTTAAAAGTTTATCAGTTAAAATAAACGATATATAAAAATGCTGAAACGGACCTTCTATGATTAGGTTACGTAGCCATGGTCAATATTACCAAAGAGAAAGTACCATATTTCATAATAAACCGTGTGCATGTACATTGCATCTTGTGTTTTTCCTATCTATATATTTTCCATTATTTCAACCTATACGTCTCGTCGCTTTGATAGGATATAATACAACAACTTTCTAGTGTCTTTTACGATAATCATATCCGATAGCCAAGGACTTGGAAATAATCGGGAAACTTTTATGGAATATCTAACTTTTGAAAGGTACATGTCTTCGAGCCGTAGATCTTTTGGTTGCGAATTATTTTCAAGTCATCGTCATCAATCCTTAAGACGCAAGAAATGTCACGGCGCCATTTTCACTAGAGGTGGTTTCAGGTGTATTCGACATGGAGTTCCGTTCGGTAAAGCGTTAATCTGGGCGTTAAAATGACCGAATTCAGCATTATCCGGCAGCCCGACACGTCGTATGGTGAAGGACACAAGTACGCATCAATTTTCAAGGGGAAATTATTACTAAATATGTCAATGATACACTCATAATTTCAAATTCTCTAAAATCGTATATTTTTTGACAGCAAATTCTGCCTGTGGTCCAATCCATAAATCGTTTGGACCTGACTGCATATTTTCGTGTCGTCTGCAGAGAAATCGAATCAAATGCAGATGGAAGAGTTTCCTTCAAATTATTACAAGTGTAATTGCAATATTTCTCTTAACAGCGCCCCAAATTGCTCAATAAAATTTAACTCAGGATGAAATTTGGGATAGAAGATAACTTGCTCTCAATTCCCCATTGTCAAAGAACGAGAAAATTTTGTTTGCAGATCATCTTTTAGTGTAACAAATCATTTCCATTGTTGTTAAGGCCTTAATAAATCGGCCTGAATGAAGATTAAATTTGCCCAAAAAGGTTGTTTCAAATTTCGGTTAATCATATAAACTAAATATAAATTAACAAACTTTGAAAAGTTATATCTCAAGCCACAGGTAATCTTTGTCAAATTTCTAAACGTCAATTGTTAATATTTATCAAGAGAAACAAATTGACGGTTTTAAAATTTGAATTATTAATATACAGAAATGCTAGTATTTTTCTTTGATATTTCCCAACTCATCAGAAATTGAAAGAGAAGAGTGAAGTGTTTAAGTTCCGCTGTAAATAGTTGAGAAGCCTGGCACGTATGCTAAAAGAAGGAGATACTGATTATTAAAGTATTTCATTCTTATAAGTTAACAATATTATCAGTCCAGCTGTTTTCATATAGATCTAGTTCTAGAACAGGAACTTGATCTAGAACTTGATCGATTAAAAATTGCCTTTGAGATCTGTTACCATAACGTATATGGGATTCGATGTTATTATTTTTATTCCATAACAGTACAGATGAACGACTTCTTAGTTCGCTATGTATTAATTAATTAACTAATGAATCCTACTGTTTGTGATCCAAAAAAATTCTGCCTGTCACACATCTTGTTCAATTAACTAATGAAGAAAATTTTCTTCCATGCCCAAAATATTAATAACTATGTCGTCCGCTCCAGGTGTTGTTAAGGATATTCATAATCAAGCAATTGAAAACTTGCTTCAATCCTTCGTGGAAAGTCAATCTGTCGTATGGATTCCTTGTTCCGAAATCACTGATATTAAGTCAACTCCAATAGACGCTGTCCACTATGCTAGGCGCAAAAAACGCTTAATATAACGCTGGTATCACTTGGAAATGATGAGATATGTACACCAACACTTGTGAGTGAGTTTGCTAGAATATACTCACTTCCAACACACAAGTA
>CAJVPI010000075.1:0-60601 GCA_910592345.1 Paraglomus brasilianum
ATGTTATGAAGTTACCTACTACAAAAATTTAATTTTTGATACCATGTATTCGAATAGTTGAACATACAATCAAATAAATTTTTCATCTCATCAATATGTACAAATGGTATCTTGTATCGGGGTTGTGCGTTTGATATGCAATATTAATATACTAAGCCATTGCATCGCAAATCAGTCTAATTACTAAGCTTCTTCACATTTTTTGCTGCAAATGTCTTCACTTGCCCATCTACCTCAATTCTGACAGTTCTATTGTTACTACACATACTGACCACCTCCCCCGTTATGCTGCACGTCTGCTCTAACTTTCGTTTTCTTGTTTTCTGGTTGTTATCGTGATCTAGAGCAATTGCAACTTTATCACCTGGGTTAAAGGCCGGTTTTCTTCGATGAACGCCTGCGCGGCCTTTTGTTTCGATATTTTTCATCATTCCGCATGATTTCTCCTCGTACTTGCTGCACCTGCTTCAAATGGTTCTCATATGTAGTTTGCTGATTTGTATGATCAGTAGTGTCATCATAAGCGTCTTGAATATAACTTCCTTCCACTTGATTAGATTCGACAAGTATTTCGATTGGCATACCATAAACACCTCGCATCTTAAATCCGAAAAATGCCTCGTACGGCGATTTCTTGTGTGTTTCATGAGGTGCTTTATTATATACAATTACAAATGCAGGCAGGATGTCAATCCAACAATATCCTTGGGTTTGGGAAACCTCATCCCACAGCATTTTGGTTAGGTATCGAGTGAGTGTTTGATTAAATCTTTAAATCTTTCAATCTTTCCTTGGGTTTGTGGATGTCGGACACGACCATGGACGAGCTGTATCTGGAGTATGGAGTAGGGTTAGGATAGAGTAGGGTTAGAGCTTTATTAATTCTTAAATCTCAAACTACAAAACTGACCTTGAGTGTTTCGCACGTTTTCTTTAGTACATCAGTAATAAATTCAGCATCCATTGTCTGATTGAAGCTCCGTGGGGGGACCGAACATTGAAAAATGTCTTGCTAATTTCTTATTAATCATACTTTCCTCTTTGTCTTTGAGCGGAATAACCCAGACATAATGTGAGAATACATCAACCATTGTGAGAATGTAACTATAACCATCATTATGTTCGGCAAAAGAAAGAAGATCGACCAGGTCCATCTGGAGACGTTCTAATGGAGCACTGGCGATGATGGGGGGTTTTTTTTGATTGATACATTTCGGATACAAGTAGGGCAATTCCGATGTGTTTCTCGTATAGCATAGTGTATGTTTTATGGTATTCGAATGAGAGGTACTGACATGGAATTTCTCTATAAGAGCTTCTCGTAATTCCTTGTCATAAGTTGGAATTAATCGTTTCTTGACTGGTTGAGAGTTTTCGTCTGTCAGCTTCTCTGTATAGAACAGACAACCACTCTTGTCGTCGTAAGTAAGACCTTAACATCTCCGACGCAAATTCCCTCTTTTTGTTGAAGTGTTGTATTTCGATGCAAAGACGCCAGACTGAAGATAAGAAACAATGTTATTGAAATCTTCGGGAGTGTTTGGTACTTTCAGTAATTTGACCATTATAAAAAAAGCAACGAAGTTAGTAAAGTAAAACAGATTAAGTAAGATATGGTGAACACAAAAGAAGTGCATGATAGATGGAGCAGAAAAGAACTGAATCATCGTTATAACCATTGATCTCTGTAGATGTTTGAAGTCGCCTGATTATCACATGGTAATCGATTCTTGCATTCGTTTCCAAAATATTGCCGCGCGATTGTGTACGCGATTAAACGCGCAAAGGACGCACACGCACATCCTCTTAAAATATATAAATAAAGGGACGTAAGACCATGATATTTCTTTAATTTTATTCCTAAAACTTGATACAACAATCGTCACATATGCAATACAGTTTGATCGACTTATAAGCTGAGCCATCCGGATGAAGTGCACGGACAACGGTAATAAAGTATGATAATTCCACATTGCGCTCTATTCACGATATTCCTCCTTATCGCACAATTTAACACGGTGACTATTTGACAAACTTTTTCTTAGTTCATTATCGTATGTAAGTAACGACACACGGTGAATCTGTAAAATGCACGTTATAATTATCAAATGATTATACACGTACTTATGATTTCTTTTTTCACACTTAACAACCTATATATTATCATGGTATCGCAAAAAACTTGTCTAAACTGACTGTATAATAATAATAATAATAATAATAAATGGTCCCAATAAATGAGTGAGTGACACAAAATTCTGCAAATTATATGCTAGCTTCATGCTTATATAAACGAAAAACTTATTACTGCAACTGCTTTTTATGTATTAATTAAACTTGTTTGTGATAACATTTTACATGTATTTTTGTTATTTATATCACTGTCGTCTTGGTATCTCTCCCTATAATAACAATTAAATCCAGCATAAAGATCACCTCTAAAAAGTTCAAATTTTGACTCATCACCCCAAATAATGTTATCCATTTATTTCTCCATTCTCATCTTTCTTTGGCCCAACTTAGTCTTTTGATTTAATTTTTTTTTTGTTACAAAGTTCTTACCCCTACCTGGCCATAGAAGCCATTCTCATGAAGATGACTATAAAGTGTGTTTACACAGACATTCTTAGATGTTGAAGCTGTAAAGTTCTCATTTATTTCCTTAAGATTAGTTCTTCTATTTTTTTGAAAAACTCTTTTTATTGCATGACTATCTCTTGGTGTAATTTTTTTGGGTCTTCCTGGTCAATTAGGAGGTTTTTCTTGTTGATGATCATGATATTTTACTATAACTTTATGGACAGTACTTGGGATTCTTTTTAAAGCTACTGAAATTTTCTCTTCACTTAATCCACACTTCCATACACCAATTATTTCTCCATGTTCAAAAAGAGTAAGTTCTGATCAAGAAGTCATTTGTTATTGTTATTAGCAAAATGTAAACATTCATTGAGCAATAAACACAAAAGGCTTTAAATATCACATCAAGGTCACACAAAATTCGTAGATACACATAATATGTTCTCCATTCGCAATTTTATGAAAATTTGAACATAATCATTCTAAATACATTTTGTTAGTAAAATATTTGATATTAGCTAATTAGCATAGAGAATATCGAGTATTAAACAAATAAATTTGGAAGACGAAGTTGGCAAAATTTTTATGCTGCTTTTAATTGTTATAATAGGGAAATATACCAAGACGACAGTGATACAAATAACAAAAGATACATGTAAAATGTTATCGTGAACAAGTTTAATTAAGTTAGCATATAATTTGCAAAATTTTGTGTTACTCACTCATTTATTGAAGGGCACTGTACCTCAGTTGGGAACTTGTCTCAGTTCTGGACTGAGACAACTGAGTTCTGGACTGAGTGACTGGGTTCTGAACTAAGACAGGTCCCAAACTCAGACACAACATAGGCATACTGTGAAGAGAATAATAGAATACACAAGTTTTCTTTTGTAGACTAATGTACAGTATCCCTACTATAACTAGTCCCTTTTCACAGGTACTAGAACCAGTACATATGACTTACTGTATACAGTCAACTCTGTTTATACCAGAATGTATATACCGGAATTTCACGGAATTCTTGCACACTGTTCATTTCATATGAAAATTCTTTGTTTATACCAAAGTCTCTTATAAACTTTCCATATACCGGATCCGGAAGGACACAGAGAGCTATGCCAACCCGTTCAGTATAAACAGAGTTGACTGTAATAATTAATTCAAACCGTTCAAAAGAAAAAAAAAGAATAAAGGTTGGTTTTCAAGTATAGTTTTACAATGTCTTATAATATAAATACAGCAAACTTCTGCATTGTTGTAGTATTAGAATTAAAAATTTTACAGAGTTGTAAAGCTCAATTCAAGAATAAATCTTGTTATTTTGGTAAAAATACAGCCAAAAAATTTTTTTTGATAAAAAACCAGAAAGGATTAAACTAGCAAAAAGAGGAAAAAGACCTAACCTACTAATTAATAAATTATATTTTAATCGTTTAATGAAAATAGAAAATGGATTGATAAACAACAAGCAGAAAATAAATGATCTTAAATAAAAGAACTAGAAAGTAAACCAACCAAATCTTTTAATAATACATTTTTTTGTCAGATAATTAGTTATGATTGAACGTATTAGTATTGGTATAAATAATCTCAACTTGTCTTTTTCGGCCTGCTCAATATGCATTAATTTAAATTTATTGAATGTCTTATATAAAACACAATTATTACCACAATAGAAATGGTTACAGTGAACAATACTATAGCTAAATTGAAGAGTAATAAAATACTTTACTTAAGAATTTCAAAAATTAACTTTTTTGACATTATTATAACAATATTTACATTTATACGATTTTATTGTTGAAAATTTTAATCAATTGCTCAATACATTTGTTCAAAAGTTATGTAGCATAAACGCTTAAGTAATGCGAATGTAGTATGTTTACTTATTGATTATGAGCAATTGCATTAGTAAAAAAAGCATTGTCTCTTATTATTATTGCAACTGTTGGATAGTAGAGTTGGGGGTTTTTTCTAACATGCCTGTTTTTGTCTTGAGACTACTATGTAATGACATCATTAGCCAATAAATATAGTCCGTGTCAAAAGCTTACTAAACAAAGCCTTGCATCTGATTAATCGCGCAGGGAGAGCGTCTGTTTTCGAATTTGACCGGAAATATTCTCGAAACTTGGCTTTAATCTGTTGGTCTTGCTTACATCCCGCCAACTAAGACGTGGTTAAATCTTGAAGGCGACTTTTTTATGATTCACACTCGCATGTTATTCTAAATTAACTAAGTAAATGCAATAGTAAACCTTTAGACTTGGCAATTTAGCCAGTATGCTTGTGATTATTATCTCTTTAGTTTTTATAAATAGTGCCGAGTGAAATACCATTTTGTGCATGAATTTGTTTGTTTGTTTGGCATTTCGGATGTTATTGTTCCACAACTGTAATGCACTGCTAAATACGTTAAATTTTAGCTCAAAACACAAGCTTTGTTTGCGTTGTAAATTGCATGCGCTAGACGTGTTTATGTTGGATGTATAATTTTGTAACACACTGTATATCTTTTTGAGCCTATTACGTGATTACTGCCTAAATCGAGAAAATTGCTTACTTATTGTATAACTGTTACGGTGGGAGGCATGCTGTCGTGCCTTTTAGATATTTAGTTACTGATTCCATTGTGCGGCAAAAATGCTGTTGTCACTTTTGGATGGAAATCCGCAGAAATTAGGAAAGAATATACGTCGTCATTAATATTAGCCGAGAGCATACAAAATTATATTTTTGCAATATGCGGTAAACCTGGTAAACCTGACTTTTTGTTTTGAAATGGTAATGTATACAATTTAGCAAATAATATCTACTACTTGGGCCATTTATTACTTTGGTTGTATTATTGGTATTGTGGGCCGCGGTTTAAGTATTTGACATAAAGATTATCAAATTGACTATTCAGGAAGATCCTCTTCCTGACAGTACTCGGCGCATTTTTCGATTCCATCAGTTTTACGAGTTTGATTATATAGCTACGTAATAGTTCGGAGGATTACTCCATTGTGGGTCACGTGATATATTTTGTATGGAAACAAGGCGATTCGATTCAATGCGATTTCATCAACACACTTTAGCCTGTTAGATCTCACTGTCTTTTCATGCAATCCACTCTATATACCCTTCTCTCGCTAGTATAATGGATCGTTGCCGCATCTGCCAAGCGCAAATAGACAACACTACAAGATTCCGCTGTGCGGATTGTAAGGATTTCTTCATGTGCGTAAATTGTTTTGCTGAAGGAAGAGAAGCAGAAAAACATAAAAACAAACATCGTTATCAAATAATAGTATGTAAACTACATAAATGAAAGTGCTATTCGTGATATTGCACTATTGACACTGTTGGTACTATTGGCTGGAGGATACGCGTTATTCTAATGTGGCATTTGTATACAGAAACAACATTCTCTAAGCTTTCCAATATATGACCAAAATTGGGATGCTGAAGAAGAATACCGACTAATAGAACTAGCAGGCAGCTATGGTCTAGGAAATTGGCTAGATGTGTCAGAACGGCTCGGCAGCAAAACAAAGGAAGAATGCTATGAGCACTACATGGAAGTCTACGTCAAGAGCGCCAAATGGCCTTACCCAGTATGTATATCACAATCAGGAGATCCATTATAAGCGATCAGTTGATTGCATGATAGCTCGCTTGATATTAAATTATACCTTCAAATTTGACGCTTGCTATTCTATCAATTGGATTGGTAGGACATTAATAAAAACTTCAATATCGACGAAGACAAAATGAGAGAGAGAAAACGCCAGAGAATGAATCGCATTGAAGCTGCAGGTAATGCATTTTGGAAAACATCTTGAGATCGGCGTATCGTGTGAATTATTACTGCAAGCCAATTATTCATCATCTTTTATCATACATTATACGACAGCGAATGTCCAGCCAAAACCAGAAGGGGAGGCAAGTACAATCACACATATGCCTTTACAATGATTTATCATTAATCTTATCGATTCCGCCTTCGATGTTTTCGCTCCCATCTATCATGTGTAGCGAGTACAAAGTTTGCCAGCAGAACATGAGATCCATGGTTATATGCCAAAGCGTAATGAATTTGAGCAAGAAGCGGACAACGATGCTGAACAATTAGTAAAGGACATTGAATTCATAGATGAGGACTCGAAACAGGACAAGGAATTAAAAATAGCAATGTTGGAGATATACAACAAGAAACTGCATAAACGGCGTGAGAAAAAGGATGTAATAAACGAACATGGCTTACTGGATTATAGAAAGGTATGCTGATCCGACGCGAGTATCTATTATTTATTATCTTAATGCCTTGGTTTGTAATTTGCTATTATCAGATGCCAGTTTTAGTTTGCCGTTATCTAACATATTTAATTTGTCTTATGATTACGTAGAATGTAACGAATGAGAAAAAGAGACCAAGAGACGAAAAAGATCTAGTGGGGAAAACAAAATCATTTGCTCGCATATTGACGAACAAAGATTATACGTCATTTGTTGAAGGGTTAATGAGTAAGTGTGCCCAGATCCATAGCTACGAATTGATATGGTATATATGTTAAAATATTAATTGGCTCAAATGCTACTTCGCGTAATGCCATCAATTAACGCCAACTTCAGAAGAGTGTCAACTTCGGCAACAGATAGCGAAACTACAAGAATGGCGTAAGATGGGGATCACCAATTTGAAGGATGGAAAACTATATGAAAAGGCTAAATCTGAGCGCGTGAGTTATATATACGAAAGAAACAGTATATATATAATAGTTCTAGATTACATTTAGAAATCTTACGTTTATTCATATGTAGGAACAATCTCGCGAGACAGCTTCACGTCCAAGCATGTCAATCGCCAGTGATCGATTGGCTGCCAAATACGCTGCGAATGTCCCACCAGTGCGAGCAACGGAAGTAAGTAATTGTAGATTGCAATTGTTTTTCACTGTCACGAATACGCTTTATGTGTTTTCCTGTTCACCGACTACAACCGTATTCTTCAACCACTAGACTGCAAATTCTTCCTCGAAGCACTCTCGCAAATCTACATCCATATCTTCTCTAGACGACTTGGAAGGCGCAGACCTCCTCCTTCCCGCGGAGAAAAAATTATGCGAGCGTTTATGTATATATCCCAAACCGTATATGGTGTTCAAAGAAATGCTTCTCCAAGCATATGCCCGTTCGGGTGGACATTTACAGAAGAAACAAGCCAAAGAGTTAGTGGAACAGCCTTCCAAAGGCGATATTCTCATGAAAATATACGACTTTTTTGTTGAGATGGGGTGGGTAAACCCGCCACCCGCAATCGAGAGTAGCAAGAATGGAGGAGGGATGACAAATGAGAATGGATTGGTGGAGAATAGAAATGGGAGTAGG
Source organism: Paraglomus brasilianum (assembly GCA_910592345.1). Taxonomy (NCBI): domain Eukaryota; kingdom Fungi; phylum Glomeromycota; class Glomeromycetes; order Paraglomerales; family Paraglomeraceae; genus Paraglomus; species Paraglomus brasilianum. The sequence continues at coordinate 7,954 of CAJVPI010000075.1, forward strand.
AATGGGAACGTTGATAGTGGAGTCATATAACATTTCTAATATTTGGAAGAGGAATGTTTTCATCTCGTAGGGATTATTAATTTAGATGACAGACTTTGGATGCTATTATTGATATTCGATGCACACAGTGTATAACTGTGTCATCAATCGGCACAATGATATGAATGGAGACTAGATTGAATGTTCTCTCGCGAGACTTTTTTTGGGATTGGAGCAATTAATGTCGTCATGCCTTGTCTCATAAGTTTTAATTGCTGAATAATATCGGCATTGCCTATTATATACAAAGAGTATATAGAGTGTGTAGTAGCTTCGGTGCAAGTATATGTGTAAATTTAGAACATTACTCTTCTATGGCACGCGCTGAATAACTTATGCAGCATTATTGTACAAGTTCTTTTCTCCCCCCCAGTCAACTCATAATTAATAAAACGATCAGCTCTCAAAAAACGAAACAATATTTTTCGATGGAAATCAATGAAATCAATGTACACTCTTTTGTTTTATTTTCCCACTTTTTCTTCCTTTTTTTTTTCTTTACAGTTGCTATTTTTATATGCAAACAGACTGATATCACTTGTATATCACTCAACTAACAGCCATATCCCCATAGCATCAATAGTCCACGTATTCAATAGATGACCAGACAGCTACGGAGATCCAAGTCGTCAGCCAAATGAAGTGATCGTTGATATATATATATGTATATGTATATACGATGAATGCTCTAACTACGTTTCATAAGATGCTCAAATACAGAATGATTCTAATCAATCTTAGGATCAGCAAGAGCAGCGGAAACGCCTTCGTGAGCAACAGCCTTGAGTGTGGTCTTGATATGTTTGATACCAGAATCCACGTCACCGGAATATTGAAGGAGTGCGGGCCGAAGGAATCTGGTGTAAAGTGTCTGAGCACCTTTGAATTGAGGAAGGAAGAGCCTGTACGGAAAGAGGATAGTTGTAAAGTAGAGAATGGATTAATAAAACTGTACAGTTTGTAAAAATATCGACTAATTGGCTGATGGTAGTTACCATAGGAAGAATAGCGTCTTGATAAGATAGTAGAATGGTACCCAGTATAAGATGAGGTTGGAGAAGAATTCTACCAAGGCAACAAAGCCATAGACAGCCCTGATAGTTTATAGATATAGACAATCGTTAATATTTCTGCGAGGATGCGTTCCAGCCAAAGTCGCGTCACGTGAACAACATACCAATATGTCAACCACTGAGTATCATCTGTCTTTTCGGTTGTTTCGATAGCTTTGAAGGAACGATAAGCTACAAGGAGACAGCGAATGTAATGGTGAGTTTAGATGAACAGGAAAGGGGAAGGAACTAGAGATGTACACACGAAAATATAATATCGCGAGTGTATATGTATGTTTCCATTCTGAATACGTTGCTTAACTTACCAGGATACACCCACCCAACCAAATTGCTCAGTAACTGTCCGGCAAAGTCAAAGAATATGAGAACAAACATGAAGGCACCAACACCGAGAGCCAAATAGGTCTTTGGGACATTGGTACGTTTCTCGACTGTATTGAATATCGTATATTTGGAGAGTTCTTTATCGAGCTGAGCGTTATAGCTCTTAAATTGGCTTTGAATACCCTCCATGTTTGGCAAATTGTTCAGCGAAAGGATGATGGAAGACAAGAGCAGAAGTGTGTGGGAATCAAACTGCCTAAGAATGTTCTGTTTCGGTGCTGCGTTTATATAGGAAATCGAATCAATCAAATTTGGAGATTGAAAAAAAGGGCTATATTCGAATAAGGAATAGGATGGCTGGACCCAGCACAAAGCTGTTATCTGCTGAAACACAGACAAACAAAGATTCCAATAATTTCAAGCATAAATTAAGAATGATGTGCGGTGAAACTTTTTGAAACAAGATGGAACAAGATAACGAATCAGTAACCGCAAGCAAGGCACAAACAAACACACAACGAGCAAATATTTGATAGCAATAATAAATTTCGTGTTATCTTCACACCGGGTAAATATCCGAATAATATACTATTCGTAGAGTTCGTTATTTACTTTATTACGTTTAATGAGCTGACGACTTGGAAAAAAAAAAGCGAAAAAGGAGTAGTTTCTGTGAAACGCACCCATATGATATATATCCGTTATCCCACCATCCCATCCAATATCTACTAGCCAAGTTTTTTTTTTTTTTTTTTCGACTTTCATATGGTATAACATAGACGTGCAGGTATGTAACGAATGTATTGAATATATTGAATGTATTGAATGTATTGGATGTATTGAATGTATTGGATGTGAATGATTGCCACTACACTACTCCTACTGCTACCGCTATGCCACCACCGCTATGCCACTGCTAATAAGATTGTCTTTCTATGCTGCTGGATGATCGATTTCACAAGATGAACAAAGGAAGAGTCAATCGATTCATTAGAGACGATCTGCAGACTGCTGATCCATACATAGGCAATGAATCAAACTGGAATAATCAGAATTCACGTGCTCGTATTTTTATGAGTAATGGCGTAATTGGGGACTAAACTTGTTTATCCGCTGAACTACAATAACCATTTAAGAGTCTTTGTCGTACGCCCAGTGGTTAAGAGGATTGTCTTTATCACATGATTATATTACGTAAATCTCGTCACTGTGTGATCCCGGATTTACATACCTAATACTAAATATAAATGACCTTGGACGGGATTTACATACGACAATACAATCATACGCATTAGTACTAGGGTAGACGCGGAGCAGTTTTTTTCGCAATTTCATTGGTTGACATGCCAATTTGACCAATGAATCAGGTCACGTTCTACTCCGCTTTAGCCATCTTCTATTTTTAGCATTCTAAATCTAATTTGAGTATATACAGTAACTATCTGTAGAACAGTGGTAGAAAAATATGTAACTTAAACAGATAGAATGCTAACAGTGCAAATTACATATTAATATTAATATTATTAGTAACAAAAATGATGGAGAGCGAATTATAAAGTATAAAAATATTTGCTTTCATGTAAAAGGCTTTAGCCAAGTGTATTATTAGCACATAAGCGATCTATTTATTACTCGAGAGAAGCTAAGCCGTCTTGAAATAGAATATAAGTGGGATTAAAGCGAACGTGTAGGAAAGAACGTATTTTAGAGCTAAAATATTCACTGCTCGTCCAACGAACGTAATATTTGTTTGCTTGAGCATTTTATACCAATTGCTAACACTAATCTTATAATCAGGAAGAGTGGTGATTATTTTCTTCCTTTGATCACCTCTAACCTACTCAAGTAACTGTCTTTTTTGGTGTTACTCTTTTGGAATGTGCTAATAAAGTGTGCAAATTTGCAGAAGTATCCTAAGAACGTAAAGATTGGATGTATGTTAATTAAAGAAAAGCATAGGTGCTTTCTTTATCGTTACGTGTACATTTATCGTGTAGCTTAATAGATAAAAACTCGACAATACATTATATTAATACTTACTTACTTTATTCAATATTACTGTAACCGCTGATATTAACAGGAACGATTGAGGCAATGACCGATTGCAAATAAAGGCCCTTAATATTCGAGATTTTGTCTTCGGCAGACTATAAACTCTGCTCACACGACGCCACCGAAGGAACATTCCATAAGCAATGCTAATATAATAATACAGTCAACCCTCTTTATAGTCACACCCTCTATAAGCACATCATATAAAACCCTCTTTATAAGCACACCATGTTTGAACCAATTACTATTGAACTTATAGGAAAAACCCTCTATATAGTCACAACCTCTTTATAAGCACATTTTCAACAAAAGTTGCATTGTTCCCAACAGCGTGACTATAGAGAAAGTTGACTGTAATATAAAGTGGTTATTTTCGCATCTTTTATTGTTATCACGTGATAGAATTAAACCAATCGTTATTGTAATTCGATTCCCACCTTTATAATTGTGTTAGTATTAGTATTAATACTGTCTTTCCCTCCCATTCTGCATTTTTCTTCAAAAACCAAAAACTACAATATAACTAAACGTTTCTTGCTGTTTGTGATCAAATATAATCGTGACATTATCGATATATTTATCATGTGACAGTAAAAAAGTGCTACTAATTTGATCGACAGAAATTTCAAAAACACTCCTTTAAAATGGATCCTTCACAAGTACCTAATCTCTATAAGCAGCAGCGTGGTCCGCCTAAAGTATGTGCATCTCCACACCATTTTGTTCGCTAAACTAACTCTCGCTAATTAGATCCCTTCACGTAATATCGAACTGCACAGATTAAGAATAAGAATCCGGCTCCAATTCAAATCACAGCAGAACAGATTCTGCGTGAGGCGAAGGAGCGTCAGGAAACTGCCAAGAAAGCTCCCAGACAAAAGATCTCTGACTTGGAAGAGCTTTCAGAATACAGGGGTCGTAAACGGAAAGAATATGAAGATGCGATCAGACGTAACCGCTTGAATATTGGTAGCTGGTTAAAATATGCCGCATGGGAAGAAAGTCAGAAGGAGCTTGATCGGTATGAAACGCTTGTAATTTTTTTTCTACCTAATCGTAAATGATTTATTCGTTCGATCAGAATTAATTCCTCCGCTTTCTTATTGTTTCTAGTGCTCGCTCAATATACGAAAGAGCATTGGATGTGGATTCGCGCAATGTCACGCTGTACATAAAGTATACTGAGATGGAAATGAAGAATAGAAATATTAGTCATGCCAGAAACCTGTTCGATCGGGCTGTTACTCTTTTGCCACGTGTTGATCAATTCTGGTATATAACATTATCGTTACTGTATGTTGCTATGCCGTTGCTGTTATTCTAATTACTATACTACAGGTATAAATATGCTTATATGGAAGAAGTACTGGGTAATATAGCAGGCGCCCGACAGATATTTGAAAGATGGATGCGATGGGAACCAGATGAGAGTGCATGGAATGCTTACATCAAATTTGAAAAGAGATACAAAGAATATGATAGATGTCGCCTCATATACGAGCGATTTGTTAACACGCATCCGCAACCAAAGAATTGGCTTAAATGGGTTAAATTTGAGGAAGAACAGAATAATCTGGGTGAGTCATCAACGCTTACGATCAGTCAATGATTAAATGTTGGCTGACCGGTTACTGTTTTTCATTTGGCCTAGAAAAGTGTCGAGAGATTTTTGCTCAGGCAATAGAGATATTGGGCGACGATCATATGGATCAGAAGATATTTATAGCATTTTCCAAGTTTGAGACAAGGCTAAAAGAGGTCAGTTGGAGAATTTGCGGATAATCATTTTCACTTTTAAATAATAACCTATCAATGTGATTGTCATTGCTTAGTTTGAAAGAGCACGTATTATATACAAGTTTGCATTAGACAGACTTCCTCGCTCCATGTCGGAATCTTTATACAATTCTTATACTCAATTTGAAAAGCAATACGGGGATAGAGAGGGCATTGAGGATGTAGTGGTAGGGAAGCGTCGAGTACAATACGAAGAAGTAAGTGTTATCAGACCAGTATCTAGTCATATGTTACTCTTTATAACAGCATAGTGATTGAAAATGCTAAAATATCAAGCATATTACAGGAGCTAAAGTCCAACCCCAAGAATTATGATGTGTGGTTTGATTATGCTCGACTCGAAGAAAGTGCAAACGATGTAAACAAGGTGCGTGAAGTATATGAACGAGCTATCGCACAAGTTCCCCCTACGCAGGAGAAGCGATTCTGGAGGAGATACATATATCTGTGGATCAATTACGCTTTATACGAGGAACTAGAAACAAAGGTTAGTGCATACCGAAATTACTTCTATCACGTGATAACTTTATAACATGTGATCATTCCATAATAGGATTTTGAGCGAACTAGACAAATTTATTTAGAATGCTTGAAGTTGATACCACATAAAAGATTTACGTTTGCCAAGATATGGTTATTATACGCTCAGTTCGAAATACGTAGACTTAATTTACAAACAGCACGCAAAACACTGGGAAGGGCAATAGGTACTTACCGCAAGCAGGCATCGTCCAAATGTTAATCTACATACTTATAGATCTCTTTTTACAATAGGGATGTGTCCTAAAGACCGATTATTCAAAGGATATATAGAATTTGAGTTACAGGTAATTAAGGCGAATCCGAGAACAAGTTACTGAACTATGTTGAATTGATTTTTATCAACACGATTATTCGTTTTTTAATAGCTTCGCGAATTCGATCGATGTCGAACTTTATATACTAAATACTTGGAACATGCTCCGGCCAATTGTTATGCATGGATCAAGTTCGCCGAATTAGAACGAATGTTGGGTGACTATGACAGATGCAGAGCCATATTTGAATTAGCAATAGAGCAGCCAGTATTAGACATGCCCGAGTTGTTGTGGAAGGCATACATTGATTTTGAGTTCTCAGAAGAAGAATTCGAGAAGACACGACAGCTTTATGAAAGACTATTAGAGAAGACAAATCACGTTAAAGTATGGGTCAGTTATGCTCGGTTTGAAGCTGGTGCTGAAGATGCATATGGCCAATCTGCTATCGAAAGGTCCAGAAAAATATTTGAAAGAGCCTATGATAACATGAAGGAAAGAGAACTTAAAGAGGAGGTGAGCATTCTATGGATTGATAACAATTATAATAACAATTTCTTCTACCATACTGATCGCATATTCATCTTCCTTTAGCGAGTGCTTTTGCTGGAGTCGTGGAAGGAATTTGAAAAAGAGTATGGCACGAATGAATCACTATCGTCTGTTGAGGCAAAAATGCCAAAGGTTGTCAAAAAGAGACGTCGGTTGGACGAAACCCAAGGACAGGCTGGTGTTTCATGGGAAGAATACTTTGATTACATATTCCCCGACGATCAAGCGCAACAGCCTAATTTCAAGCTATTGGCTATGGCACATGCATGGAGACAGCAGCAAGTGAGTATAGCAATTGCTGTGAATGCATTTTTCTGTGTAAGTTTTTTGCCTAATTTGTTGACTGTGCGTTAGTTACAGCAACAGCAGGATAAGCAAGAGGAACAGGAAGAACAGGAGGAAGAACAGGAAGAACAGCAGGAACAGCAGGAACAGCAGGAACAGCAGGAACAGCAGGAGCAGGCAGCATCTTGATTTCTGCGAATCTTGGTGTGGTCAAGAAATAACAATAAAAATTACGTTGTATTAATGCACTACTCCATAAGTATCTGACCGACTGATAAATTATGTTTATTAGTAATTGCAAATCTAATACTCAGTTGGCTCGCTTTCAATTAGAAATGAGATAGAGTATGTATTTTATTGGACTAATTGTGCTGCGGCAGTTAGAAATTACGTAAAATAAATCCGTCTCTAATGACGAAACATCATAAAACTGCGTGTGGTCACCTTTACGGATGTTAAACTACTATCACAGCTCCGCATCAACATACATTGTGTATCGATCAGTTAAAGCATTGGATGGCAAAAGTGATTAATTAAACATATATATCGGGATTAGGATGCGTACTTTTGCATACCTGGAGGAGAAGTAATTTTCTATCGACAAACAAAACCCATCAAACTTTTATTAGTTTTGACGTGTACTGACTGCTAGCTATGGATATATGATAAGTAGAAACATCACAGTTAACTATCGAATAAACTACACAAATAAACAAATTTTGAATCACTAAATTATAAGATAACGAAAAATGGAAATTGTAGCTGTTTCTTGGTTCAGGCAAACCTCTGTTACGGTTGGTATCTATTTTTAATGGGAGAACGATATTGTCTTTTACGTAAGACTGAACTATGCTTCGAGTGACCTATATAATTAATAAATTATTATTCGCGTTTAATTACTCCTATACGATGTAATTTCTACTCGTATCAAAGTCACGTTTTCACTGATACCTAGCCATTTTCAACCATCGCATAGCGAGTCATCTTCAGAAGGATGGTCAGCCATATAGTAAGATGTATTATATATGTTAGAATAGATATAAGCATTAGATTATTTAAGGATGTAGCACGTTAGCGGTCACTGTAGGTGTGGCTAATAAAGACTGCAAATAACCTGTTCGAGTATATCTTTTTGTTTGATAAATATGTAGATACAGCATAACACATAATTTCGTATAATATTATTTGTGACGATAGTAAATTTTCGTGACTCGTAATACGAATTAATTATTACATAGTTTTCTTTCCTCTGAAGACTTTCGATTAATTTGTTTTAAATTTTGACTTTACTTGTCGCTTCGCTTGTTATGAAAATCAAATTATTTGCAACAATGACAATACTGTTTCGGTTTCTTTTGGCCGAGTAACTTAATGGTATATTGTACGTGGGGTGGTTGAAAAGGTCTGATCGTGGACATTGATTTTAGAATACTTCATATGCATTATAACATTGTGAATATAATCTTTATAAATTCCTATGTCCATACATTTCTAAGCAATTTGCATGTCTTTTTTTTTTCTTTGTTTGTTCAAAGCGTTGGTAATCACAATCGGGAACAATGACGCGGGGATACAGGACATTTGGGTCTTTTTTGAGTGAGAGTGACGCCAGCAAGTAGGAACCCAAAGAAGAAGAAAACGCAAAATTTTTTTTTGTAAGTACAACTCGCGATCGAAAATACTCTCACCGGAAAATTCTGCTGCTAAGTAAAGGCTTTCTTTACAAAATTCCTTGTTGTAATAATCATGCCTCGTTATTATTATACAAATGAGTGGTAGCGTCGAGAGTGCAACTTGCATCTCACGGTGTGTTTCTGTTGGCCGAGAAATAAAATGCCGACAAAAAAAAAATTATTATATCGATAATGCTATTTGTGACTTTGTTGTCATGCCCGTTAAAGAAAGGCAAATACATCGAATTATTTGAATTGAATGATTATGGAGGATTGAATCTGTAGGATTAAAGACTTATCCCATTGCAGAAAGTTTCGTTCTTGTCGTAAAAACAGTTCGCCACCTCAATAACTATCGTATGTGCCATATTTTATTCAATAATAATAAAATCTCATGATTTATTTTCTTGCTTTGATTAAACTTTCATGTAAGCAGCCCATTAAACCCCCCGGAAAAGCAAAGGAGATAGGAAACCGTAATGATTGATACAGCGCTTTGGGCAGTTTCCTTTCCCGGATAACTCGCAGCTCGATCTTTGGTTTTGTAGAGTTTAGTATAATTTCTGTTAAAACTTGAACTTGGAGAGCCCTTATTCAATACGCCCAAAGCTTTCAAAGAGTTGGACAGCTAGTATAAGCTGTAGTCGTCCTAGCCAAACTGTAATCATCCAAGTCATATTGAATTGTAGTCAGATTATTATTTCCCACGTGCATCTTATTTTCGTTTTTGGTGAAACATTTATAAAGTAGATCAATTAATTACATTCCCATCACATCCTTGTATATATACACTACATTTCCCTCCATATTTCTATACCAATATGACAACCATACAGTCAGAATGCCCAAGATGTTTTTGTGAGGCCGATTCCATTACAGGCGTTACAAAATATAAGGAAGCGGTATTGAGAAGAGTGAAGAAGAACAATTCGAACTTCGGAAGATATTTTTACGGATGCGAAAGACATGGCAGGAGCGACTGTCTTCCAGCATGTGATTTTTTCAAATGGGTGAATGCTGGTGATGGCGAAGGAGAGGCAGGACAATTACCTAACCCTGTTCCAATTATGAATGGAAGAGCCAGTGTGGCAGCCGCACACCCTTTTAATACAATTAACGTAAATGACTTGAATAATGTCGTAACTGCCCGACCTATTCTCCCCACAAATTACGATACACCTCTTACCGGGTCACTTTCAAACCCTTCTTGCGTTCCTTCGCTGGCTGCTGCAAACTCTCACTCTTTTCCATCCAATCCTCCGTTGATACACACGCCTACATTATCATCTGTCGTACCAAACACAAATCTAGAACACACTCTGCTTTGTTACATTCGTAGGCAAGATCGGATTATTCTTGCAATGACAAAATCGAGGAACTTTATGCGTGACCACGCTGCAAATCTGGCAAAACAGCGAGACGAAAAGGAGAGAGAATATATCGAATTGCACAGAAAATGGACAAACTTGCAAGGAAAGTTGGGTGATCTGGATAGGCTCAATAGATCGTTGCCATCGCCCATAGAAAATTATAATTACGATAATGATTATGATTACGATAAAGACGAAGACGAAGATGATAATGCCGATAACAAAATGAATTTTAGTTTATATGGGCTCGCCGATGACGCCAACATCAACATTACCGTTACTGATATCAGTAAGTTGGACCATATGGACAATATCAGCAGGACTGATTATACTGAAAAAGTTGATGCATTGGACATTCCTTCCAACGTTGTTCAAGACGACGATGTTACTACAACCATTGCACCACCACTTTTCCTTACACTCCCATCAACATCGACATTCGCAGCAGCATTTGGCAATCTCAACGAAAAATCCAAGACCACAGGGAACAATACACAACAGGATGTTGAAGTGGAGGGACAGGCGGGAGCCGGTTTGATCAAAATCGTCATGACAGGCACATACAATATTCGTCGCGTGTCAATTGATTCTAGTCTGCTTGAGGACAAGCACATACTGGAAGACTTTGTGATGGCTGCGTTCAATGATGCAAGGCGTAAATTCGGGACATCAACTGAAGAACCTTCAGAAAGTTTGTTGAGCCGTTCGCCACTATCACTGGGCTTCAAATCGCCGTTCTACAGAACGGAGCGGGAACAGCGGACGGAAGAATCTCGTCCTGCCTCACTTGACAGGGAATATGAAGACTCTACAATCGTTAATTCACGATTGTCAATGTCCGCAGAGTTTGACAGTCTCAAGGAGAAAGTAAAATCCTTGGAAATAGAAAACGATAGTTTGAAGAAACGCGCCAAGAAACTCTGTTCCACCATAGAGTCAGAGAAAGAGTCACTTAAACAAACGAATTCGGACCTATTGGTCAAAGTGGATTTCCTTAAAACAACAAAAGGTCTTTTGACGACAAAACTTGAGGACTTAAATTCAAAAATAAGTTCGCTCGAGGAGGACAACGAGAAACTGAAAGCTCACGTAGATACACTTGAAGAAGAGAAAAAGAAGTGTAGGACGATATGTGAAGTGGATGTTGAAGAATTTAGAAAGCGGGCTATTGAAGCAGTCAGAAAAGCAGAGAGTTCGATAAACACGACTGCGTCACTGCAAGAAGAAATAGATGAACTGAAACTCAAGGTTCGCGAAGTGGAGGTAAAAAGAGATTGGTGGAGAGTACAAGCAGAAATAAAGGAGAAGGATAATGAATTGCTAAGAGATGAACGGGATTTTGCCCGTGAAATGGAAGAGAAGTATCTGAAGGAATTATTGGAATGGAAAACCAAGGCTACCGCAGGCGCGGCGTGAGCGGGATACAAGGGAGCGGTTTACAAAACCGTCTGTATTTGGAATGTTAAACCGCAGCAAAGCAGTGATGCTGGATAGCCTCTGTGTCAAAAAGAGTTATACATATATAGATATATAAATAGATAGATAGATACTACTTTACGGATAGACACATGGATACGGTCTGTTTATTGTCTATTATATCTTTCTCTGCCAGCTAATCAACGGGTTGGTTCAAGCTGCTCAAAACGAAGAGGGACTACTCGTATAGTGCTTGGAGGCTGGTGAATATCGGATGTATACTGGTGGTAAAAAAAATCCTGATTTTTATTTATAAAGTACAATAAACCAGACAATCAATTGATAGAAATGAAGAAAAAAAAACACGCTATTCCCTGGGCTATTGATCTGTCTGTATTATGTGATCATAGACTTCCTCTTCCAATTGTTCTTGTTTAATCAATAATCACTTTACTCTTCAATGCATATTCTTACTAATAATTAGTAGACCAATGTGATGACAAACCAATGCCTAACCATGAATCGGCACATATTGCTCGTGATCGCGATAGCCAAGAATGGTTGTAATAGAAAGAAATAACAAACAAAGAGAGGTTGATGGTGAGAGAGTGGTGATGGAATGAGATGGATCGTACGAAACGCATCATCTCTTCATTTTCCACCTAGTTTGAAAGAATTGAATGAGTAATTGTAATGTACAATCGCAGCAATGGCATAACCATTCTTGCATTCTCATTATCAACATTCTCTTGCTCTCATCTATTCACAATTACCTCTAGTCTTCAACTTCACAGCAAGTGCTCTTTCTAACTTCCTCAATACGCCATCATTAGGTATGGTTCTCCCCATTTCGTAATCGTTAATGACATTCGCCTTTTCACTAATTTTCATTGCTAGATCTTTTTGTGTGAGCCCTTTGGCTTGTCTGGCCTGTTGAATAAGTTTACCAACAGACGGACTAAGCTTGGAAGGCGGTGCTACATCGTTTTCTCGATCAACCTTGGCCAGACGCTGGTGATCTTGCTGCGTATGTCTATTAGTCCCACCAGTAGCTGTAAATTATTAATATACAGAAAGTAAGTCACTATTGACGTTGTTTAGTATTCGTAATAAAATTATCTATTCAAATGATACTCAGAGGCGTCTTTGCTATTTTCACTTGTCACATTCGTTCATATTGTAAACCCTTGTATTAATACTATGTAAAACGTACTTTTCTTCTCCGTGCCTACGACAGCATTTGAACGCCGCGCAGCATTGAGGGCTGACTGTGTCTTAGCAACCTTGGGAACGCTCGTCCTCTTGCGAATAACAGTAACATTGTCCCAGTCGTCACTCATTTTGTTGTGCTGAATTTTGTGTGTGAAAGTATCTGTACCCAAAGAAGAATGCCTTGTAGATATGTATTCCGTCTCGTTGGTCACGTGAAGGTATAGAGAATCTTTAATGAATTGATCATGTGGATACTTGACATCAAAATTTCTATTGCGTGTTTTTATTATGGGAGTCGACGAGTTTGATGCAGAGACATGTAGTAATCTTTCGTACTTCAAAGGTAAGTTATATTATCTACCCGTATATAAGACGTTGTATTAGTTTTTTTTTTTATCGGAATAGTCGTATAAAAGAGCAATGATTAACGCTTTCAGCATACATCTTAATTATTATTCGATCCCTTCGCTCAAATATCATCTGAATCGTCTGTTAACCCTTCCATGAGTATAGATCTGATGAAAGAGTATAGGAAAATAGACGATAATATAATGCTGAGGATGAATACAACAGATACCCATTCGGAGGCATCATGCAAGGAATTCTTTAAACACTTATCTGATGCGTACACAAGGAGGGAGAAAGCAGTAGAATCGTGCCTGAAAGTAAGTAATCAAATTATTTTGAACGACCGAGTCGTATACATTAATAAAGTATTGCTATCACTTTGGCTAATAGATACTCGACGCAAGGTTAGAGAAACAGCAAAAGATAATTGACGATGATCCATATAACAGCGATATTAAAAATCAAATATTTGTTGATGAGACAAAGGTGAGTCATTCGGAACCGACCTTTTCGCTTATATTGGACATCCATTAACACATACTGTAACGCTCATGTTTGTGAGCAGCGGAGGATGATTGCCAATGAATATGTAGTAGAGGACATTGTAAGGGAGAGAAGTTTAACGGTGTTTAAGAACAAGTGCCGGAAATTCACGATTCCTGAGGAATTCCAACGGTGGCTACTACTACGGAGATGATAGCGAATAACAAATAATGGAATAGTATACAAAGATTTAAGAATGTAATATAAGAGAATCGGATAAATGCACTTACACGCATCTCACGTCGCAAACTTTAAAACGCACTTAATACACGCGAATCTGACGAGCGTATTTTATAATGGTTGTGTTGTCATAATCATGGCTAAATGGCAACAATATTATAGCCTCAGTCGTGTCTTGTACGGATGCTGGCATCAGCTCGTACCGTTCTTGTCAGTCTGAGATACTAGCATTGCTTCAATAATGCTTTATAAAAAATCTTGTGTAGTTTCGGAAAACAAGAATGTTTACGCCAGCTGCTTTTTGCAGAGCAATTTTACAAATAAAAGATTTGCTATGGAGTCTATATAATACAGTGTATCATAATATAAGTTTAAAGAGGCTAATCAATACCATTGTGAGTTAGATAATTGTAATTGCAGGTAATGCATAAAATTTCAGTTTATGTGTATTACTTTGGACTTCATGCATTGAGTAGTCCATTTCTATTTAATATTAATGCTAGACCAACACTTCTAGAAGATTCCGAATGCTGAGAATCAAATACCTGATTTTAAACACATTTAATACTGTGGTAAATATTCTCACTTAAAATATTACCATCATTTCTGTTTCCTCTGGTGGGAATGACAAATTTTCTCTCTTTTGATCATACCTCATGAATTAAAAGCATAGACGTATTAGTATGTAACAAACTATAATAAATGCAATAACAGCTCGCAAACATTATTATTATACAGTTCCGGGAAAAAAAATAATGCCGGTGCTTATCAAATGCATTTTCACAACCTTTTTAATTCTTAGCATTAAGCAATGTTGTTCATGATGACACAAAGATTTTTCAATAAGTTTTTTTTATTCAAGAAAACAGTCTTGGTTTAGCCAAGGCATTAAATATTAATTAACGAGCTCTAAAATTGTTAGCATTCGTTGTTGTAAATTTATAGTTTTTCATCAAGTTATAACTTATTCACAAGATTTATTCTAACCCAGCATTGAAACATAAAGCAATTCATATTATGAACAACTTTTTTGCGAATGCTTTCAAAACTATTTTGCTGACTGCCATTATTTTCCCGAATTGTACGTAGATTATGTTATTAAATTTATAATTCGGATACCTTACCTAGTACTAGTACGAGAGTTATTTTCCGTGTCGATAAGCTAACAGCTACGTTCTGCAATAATAATAAGCAATGCATATAATCGTGTTACTCTGTCCATCATATTACAGTAATAGTAGGCTGGAGCACGAAAAGTTCTTATAAGACAGAAAAGATTACTTACAATTTAGACACATAGTGAAAATGAATAAAGTGTATACCTTTTGATTTTCCGATTGACAGTTGATAGCTTGGTCGCCACATTCCCAATCTTATGTATAACACAACGATACAACAAAACCAAACAAAGTAAAGTGCTTTCCGCTTTTTCATAACATTTTCCTTTTTCAGTTAGATCCCATATATATACGTAAGTCGGTAAGGTGCAAGCTTCTCGTTCTGGTCAAACCAATGGTAAATCTGTGAGAAGTAAGCGATAATTTTATTATTGAGGCCAAAGTTGTCAATTTGAATAGTCAAATGACATTCGCAGGTTATTGATGGAAACTTCTACATTTCAACGGCTACACTGACTTGTAATAGCTTGCAACACACGTGGTTCCACCAGTGACTGTCACAGCTGACTGTTAAGACTAATTTATTATGGGCCAAGGGCAGAATAAGGTTTTTGTGAGTGCGAACATGTACATAAATGAGTTGGGTTAAACCGATAAGGAGAAACGCAAGCTCTAACTCTGTATAGAAGAGTCTTATTGCATACTTATACATATACCCATTATCAGCGATTAAATAGTTACACTCGATGATATCATAGACACAGGGTATCAGCAGACGGCATTCACGCTTTGTATATAAAGAATAACATAACAGCCCAAACTTACCTTATCTTTATCAATATTAATATGTACGATACTCCAAAACACATATCGTTTATCAGTGACCAAACAGTTGGTTCTGTATTAAATGAAAAACAAAATATTCAGTCGTTGATCGAGATACCTGTTAATGCTACAGTAGAAGAGGCGTTTGACTTGTTGCTCGCTGAGAACATACTCAGTGTCCCCGTATATCGACGCTGGAGGGGACGTCGAGAGCCAATAGCTATTGTTAACGTATTCGACTTGGTTACATTTGTTGCTTTACAAGTGAGTAATTCATACGTGATTGGACGAGAATATGATCTGTTGATCAAGCGTTAACATAAATTAACGCATCGAATATTATCCTTACATGCAACATCATCCCTTGTTCATACCTGAAAACTGCCTTATTATCTAGCCAGTATTCGATCAAGACGACTCCAATAACAATACGCTCGTTTCATTGTCTGACGCTGATCTTGAGAGCAACTCCGAATTTCTCCAAAGATCAATTGGAGAACTGATCGGTCTTACTCCAGAATCAACTAATTTGGCTACTGTATCTCCGGACGACTCATTAATCAAGCTCATCAATATATTCACTCGCAAGCAAATACATCGGTTACTTGTTTTCGACAGACAAGCATTAATCGACGAAGATGGTAATGATTCATTCAACGAAGAAGAACACAAAAAGCCATGTTTTATATCACAAACAGATGCTGTTAGATTTCTATTTAAACACAACCATGAATTGGGTAAAGTTCTTGATACCCCGGCATCAGAAGTAGCCAATAAAGCCTGCAAGTTGATACCCGAGAGACAACGGCTGCTCTGCAAACCATCATCTGTTACTATACACGATCAAGCTCTAACTGCATTCCGGAGAATACATCAGGACAGAGTGAATGCGGTTGTGGTCGTAGACGATGATGGTTCATTGGTCGGGGAAGTATCGGCGGCTGATCTCCGTGGATTGAATAGAGAACGAGTGAAAGAGTTGAAGAAACCTGTTATTGCATTCTTAAAGTCCTGCAAAGGAGCATTAATCGAGCCTCTCACTTGTAGTGCAAAATTCACATTGAGTCAGGTGATAGCTGGTATTATCAGGAACAAGACTCACAGAGCATGGCTTGTGGATGATGATGATATCCCCATCGGTGTTATCACGTTGAGTGATATCTTGTGTATGTTCTTGCCTAACGGTGAAGATGCGAACGGGCATTAAGTTAGAGCGTGCGAGTGAGTGATAAAAGGTGCAATAATTAATACTAGTCAGAATACGTGTTGGGGTGACGATGATGATAGCGGCGGTGGCGGCGGTAAAAGAAAAGAAAGCATATCTCCGTTGGGTGGGGTTAATACGAGTTATATGACATGGCAATATCGCTTAATTGGAAATATTTTTGTATATGTGTATTGGATTCTGTATATAGACATTTATTTGCGTACTAAGTTTGATTGATTTGATTAATGAATATGTATTATCGGATATGTGATTGCCTAATTACCATTCAATTATTTTTAAAAATGTGTCTTGCGTTGCAAAAGTGTGAAGGTATATATATGTATTTCTGAACAACGAAAGTCTGAAATTGTTCTCAGATTTTTAGCATCATCCTACCAAGCTTCCAAAGTTTCGCACATAGAACAATAAATCATAAATAATTTCTATAACAGTATCCATGTTCCCACATTTATACATCACTTATTGATAAACTTGAACCATTTAGCAAATTGCCGTTTACTTTTATCCAAATTTCCACTTGTGCGTTTACTCGTACTTGCGTCTGCCCTCCCGCCCGTGAGTCCGCTTGTACTTCCATCTGCGCTTGCCGCACGTTCGTTTCTCTTACTTCCGCCCTCTTGTGACGATGACTCCTTTAGAGAATAACCACGAGAGTGCGAATCGGCTGATTCTGAGATGAATGAACTAGATGTTGGAACTGATTCATTCGTAGATTGAATAAGATCTTGACGGAGGAGGAGATAAGTAGAATTCAAATAGGGAAGGTCGTCTGAATGCACAAATATCGGAAGAAGTATTAAGATTATAAAGAATGAAGTAAACGTATCAAGGCAGTAAGTATAACAAAAGTTTTATCTCACCTGACTGATGATCTGACCAGTTGAAATGCACAATTGATGCAGGCGACAATTCAGCTTTGTATAAACTTATCTGCATATTATCCAATACGTTTCTAGGGGGAGTGATAAATAAGTAAAATTCTCTCGCTGGTGTGCTTATTGCCTCTTTTACAAATCTGTACAATTCTTCCACAGGCTCCTTTGACAGAAACGATCCTTCCAACTGTGTTCGATCCGGAAATCGTATACGTATCAATGTCTAAGAACGTGTATTCACCGAGATCCAATAACAAACAGGTATTAAAATACATGGAAACGAGAGTAATGATTGAAAAGCTGACAGTTAAAACGGTGGGAGAGTACCTTTGGATATTTGCGCTCTCGAGCAGCTAATTCTTGGTCTCTTACAGCCTTAGTTTTAAACACAGCATTCTCCAAAGCTGTGTTTTTTGCCTTTTGCATTGCAATAAGATATTTCAATTCTGTTGGTGTAAGTTCGTAGAATGAATCCGGAAGTTCGACTGTTGAATGTGTGGGATTAGTAAGTCAATTGTGATGACCTTTGTATGAAGGATAGTTAAGCATCGAGAGGCTCACTCACTATGTGTCATTTGCATATTATCCGGAGGTGGATTATACACTTTAACGTTCCTGTCAAAGAATTTCGGCTCTTCTTCATCGATGTCCATACTATTCTCTATTTCTTTATCTTTCACTCCTTCCTTTTTTTCTTTTTTCTCAATATCTCTTTCCTCAACTACCATTTCTCCCTTTATCTCGATCTCTGTTGTCGCAACTCCCGTTTGTTTCTTTTCATCAATCTCCTTTTCATCAACTTCCATTGGTTCCTGTATCTTGATCTCTGTTGCCGCAACTTTCATTTTCTCCCTTTCATCAATCTCCTTTTTCTCAACTTCCATTTGTTCCTGTACCTCGATCCCTATTGCGGCAGCTACCATCTTTTCCTTTTTCTCGACTCCCCTTTTTTCTTCAATTTCCGTCGACAAATTATCAGTGGTGCCCACATCTCCTTGTGAAAGCGTTGCCGGTAGATCGGCAGTAGTGGGAGGCATTTCAGTGGACTCGATGTGTACCGCGTGAGGTAATTCCGTTGATTTAGATGTTTGCGTGATTGGAGATGCAGTTGAAGGAGGTGTAGTTAGAGAAGTTTTGATTGGAGAGGCGGTTGGTGCATGTGTAGAAACACTTGCAGATGAAGAGTTTGTGGCTACGGATGATGTCTTTGCAACATTAGAAGTACTAGTAGCCATAATTTCAGCTACGGCGTCGTCCAATGTAAGATTCGTATGTCTAAATAATACGCGTATTAAAATGTTACCAGAAGTGAGTCCTAAAGATTGCAGTGTCGTAGATTTCAGTGCTGATATTGTTGAATACTAATAATCAACCAAATTAAGGAGAATATCATGAATGAGATAGATATCAAGGTACGTAAATTAATGTTAATATTAATTCGGTGTTTGCGACAGCTTGACCCCATGAGTGTGGCGCTTCAACTTATTTACTTAAAAAATACCTCTTTGTTCGAAAGGATACAGACAGGTTGTTGGTAGTATAACGTCTTGTCTGATCTAACCAGTTTGCTTAACGCGTTCCTATTAGTCTGAGTTGTCTTTGCAGTTCGGTGTGTTATGTTTAGCGAACTACGTGATAGGAATGCATACGATATGCAGTGGAAGCATTGAGAATGTGGTTTAGACTCACGAATCTGACATTCGATATCCGATACATTATGATTATAATACGCACCCATCAGCCGACTGCTGTTCAAATCGACTGAGTATGTCCCACAGACTTGTATTGAGCATAAACTTCGATATGAATCTTCCCTCTTCGCCAAGCTGAAGAGCAACAGTAATTTCCTTTTGAACTTTGCGAGCATAATATAAGAATTATAGAATGTGGAGGTATTAGAGTCGCGTAATATTAGAGTAGACATCTCGCTTTACATAATTGTAACTGTAGCAGTACCTTTCGATGCATTTAAACGTACTAATTCAAGTTTTGCACCGGGCGCCAAATTAGCGAACCGCACGGACAACGAAAGATCAAGAACCGTTTTATTCAATCTGTCACGAATGAATGACACCGACCAGTAAATATTTGAAAACCCGTACTTGTGATATAACGTACACAATAACACAAGCAATAAGAAAGATATAATAGAACGACCATAACTAATCTATCTAATGGGCTGCACTCCGGAAGGCACCTACTTCAGTCCATATTTTTCAGGATCAAGCTTGCGTTTCGTACACACAGTATTGACTATTTGTTTCAAGGCCATCGTGGGAGTTGTCTTGACAACTTGTCGGTTGCCCTCAAACAATACCACCACATTCGAGGCCATTGTTGGTAGATTATTGATTGACAACTGCCAAAACGTTTTATTTACGTAAACAGCTATGTGGCGCAGCACAAAACTACCAATTGCCAGTTGTCCAAGCATTTATTGTCTGCGAGTAAACGGTAATGCCATGAAGGTTATTATTATTATTATTCCTTAAACGGATCAAAAAGCCTCTCTACGATTAGTCGCTTAATGTAAAGATTTACGGCTGTCTATAAAAATGGCTTGTCAAAATTAGGTAAAGATTTACTTCATTAATATTTTTTCCGGCTGTCACAAAGATAACTTGGCGATAAAAGGAGCAAAATTAAAGAGTGGCTGATGATTACAGCAGTGTTGTGAGTTAATGATTAAGGCATTATATCGTTCGTTGTTCGCTCCATTGGGCTATTGTAACATTATCAATTGCGTTTTCTTTTCTTGGCCAAAGCAATTTACGATAATGATAAGAAATATAGTCAAATCTGGTTTAGCACCTTTATCAATTGTACCGATAATGGTAAAGTCCTATTTCTCCAAAAACGGAATATTTTATTATCATTAAATTAAAAGTACATTTATTTCATGCGGAAACATCGAAGCTCGCAGTTTAATCTCCCGCGGTCGATGTGGGTTGCGCCGCGGCCGAGGAGATGCAATTTCTCTTTAGAATCAGATGTAATTAGAAATTTAAAAGTTAAATGATATTATCGAGTGAAGAATCTACCGCGGTCTTGTAGCTCGATGTGGATTGCGTCGTGGCTGAGTCGATGGCCTCGCAGCTCGATATGGGTTGCGTCGCGGCTGAGGAGGACGCGCTGCGATCGCCCTTTAAAATCAGATGTAATTAGAAATTTAAAATTTAAATCTAATATAAGACATTATCGAATGAAGAACTTGCCGATTCCTTGTTACGATCGATGACTGCTGCATCGAGGAATCTGAAGTGCTACTAAAAGGAAACGTTACTTTAGTCCGGATAAACCTTATGAATAATAAATTCAGTGTTTATTTCGTTTAGTTTTACCTTGAACACTTTGAACCACAGCTTTTGCTCGACCCGGCCTTCTGGGTGGGTAGTCGACCAACGGGGGAAAAAAAGAACGTGGCCCTATTTAAGAAAAACTTTATGAATGAATGAATAAATAAATTAATAAATAAGTAAATTGTTTAGTTTCACTTGTTTTATCCTTCCTTATGTGCGGGCAAGATTCTTGGATGTACACGTATCCTAGACATTGAATAAGCCGCTCTTCTAATCCACGACCAGAGCAATCAGAATCTGGTCTCTGCCTCTCAATATTCAACTGTTGATAGAAGGCACGAGGAGCGACATGTTCCTCGCGTTGCATAATCCAATGTCTCGTTGCCTGACCCTATTTGCCTCATCTTCTCGGCGCATCTGTTGCCAATACAAATGCCAGATTGAGTCCCGTCTCTGGTCATCCCACCTCGGCAGGTCCCGCCAGCGCTGGAAATCTTCATGACGCCTCATGTATTCTTGGCGTCTCTGGTTTTCGTGACGGCGCTCTTGCAAGTCACAGTATCCGAGGTGTAAACCTACGAAAAAGAATATGCATAAAATAACAAAAAGATATTGGTAGTAATATTTCTGACCCGCAGGAATAATCCCGGTTAGCTGACAGAGCGTTAAAAAAAAACTTGATGCGACCAGCGCATAAAAATATCGCTTCCATAGAAAAGCGAGAGAGTTACGGAGCTGTTCTCCATCCCTTGCTAGTTGTGTTGCCACAACAAAACTTGGAACGGAGTAGATGTTTAGTGCAGTATTATAATATGTCATAATAAATACTTATATAGTAGAGTTAAACGTGACCCAATGAAATTGAAATTGCAAAAAGCTGCTTCGCTTTATATTTACTTGTTATATCAATAAAAATAATAAACGTAAACACCAAATCTTCTCTATGGCTAACTGCATCGGGTATTTACATACTGTATAGCGACAGACTTTGCAGATGCATAAATAAAAGAAGACTATCAATATTCAGAATTTGATATTGAACAGTTTTAGAGCTATTGTTGCCTTTTTTATCAACGCGGGAACTTTCCATTTGTAATAGATAATAAAGTAACATTCTATGAGTAGATGCACAACTTTAATAGCGTGTGGGAATTGAAAATGCCTAAAAATAAAACATACAATTACCGCCTAATTATCTTGGTAAGGTCTCCCGCCTCATATTAACTCTATATGCTTCGAAGACAGGTTTACGTTCATCAAAATCATTACTAACAATACCGCAAAGGACGGTCGCGTCAAAAGTCGTTAGTAGAAATGGCATCCTGTAAATATTCGATATGCTTTGATCTATTGCTGCTTACAGTTATCTATTAAGACTACAAAAGATATCCCAGACAATTGTTATGTTAAATTAGTGTTCTTCCTTGAGTACTGTCTTTTGCTTGAAAACAAATAATGTGCTTTATCTGGTCTTTACGTATGCTGTCATTGCAAAAACAACACAAATAGTATTCACGTGTAACATGATTTCGCAAAATTCGGGTGGTGTTACCTTGAGAGGGGGTTGTGCTGAATTGCAGTGCGTTTCAGTAATACCTTAATGTCGTGATTCCTTTTTTTTTCCCTTAATAACTACTGTTGATATTATTTTCTAAAGCTTTATTCCTTCTTTCCTTATTGAAATGAGTTTTGTACAGGAAGCTTATTTTTACCCTAATACTTCGTTCCCTTCGGACTCTTTACCTGGTGGCAATTCCCAACGGGAATCGCTACTGTATGACGATTCAATCAAACTTGAATGTCCGATCTGTAATGAAGCTATGATCTCTCTTGCTCAACTTAATCAACATTTGGACGACGTTCATAGCGAAGAATCTAACGCGAAGAAAGATATCATCTTAAGTTGGTTTAAGAATGCGCAAAGTACTCTTATGAAGCCGCTATCAAAAGCAAAACTAGCAAGTCTGCCTAATCAATTATCTCAAACTGTGACGCAAACCGTGATCAACAAACTGAGCGAACTAGACGTACTTGACGAAGGTTCTGAACTAGTGACTAGAAGTCATTGGCAAAGAGAGAGTGAGAACGATCAGTGCTCACACTCTAACTGTGGGAAAACAGTGAATTTAAGAAACGGCAAATATAATTGTCGCAAGTATGTGGGTTTGATCAAGAATGGAGAATGCAGCATTGCGCCTTCTGTATTCTGTACTTGCGCATTTTATCTATGATGTTGAGTATTGCTCCGTCATTCTCTCTCTGATTGCCCCTCGTTTACTGATGTTACCTAGATGCGGGAAACTGTTCTGTGAGACTCACTGTCACTTACAAATGAAACTCAGTCGCCAGGCATCGCATGATCCGGTAAATGGTTATTGGTCGCGTGTTTGCAATAACTGCTATAAATCTCGAGACGGCTATTTGGATGATCAAGGTATTTTATGGAGGAGTATATGCTGTTATCTTTTGGTAATTTGAGGGTGGTATTTACCAGAAGAATGATTATTTTATGTTACTGATGTTTTCGGTTTGTTTCAATGCAGGTGTCGTGTCTTCTCGTACAGAAGAGTTTAAACAGAACCGCGTTCTATGTACTGAGAAAGCTCATCTTGAAGGAAACAGGCTCGAGAAACGGCTAGAAAAGGTAGACTAGCTCTGCTTATCAATGTGTCAACTTGTATAAAAATATTGACTTGTGTAATATAATTCTGTTTTTATAGCTTGCAAAAGTTTATGCGACGAAAATAAAGACGGGTAACTCTGCACAAAGTGGGTTGGCACCACCACTTACTCTAAAACATCGTCGAAGAGGTTTGTTCTGAAGACAGCGTTTTGACACAAGAGAGTTTTAGCGAGAATAATAGCATTGATTAGTAGAGTTGCTTGCGACGTGTAATTCTTGATGGCACTTTTTTTAGTAGTAGTGGTTAATCATGTGTTTATATGTTTATTTTGATAATTTTAGCTTCGGAGCAGTCTATAGTCAAATGGGAAGATGACGCTTCAGTAACTCACTGTCCTTTGTGCAAGTAGGTTGATGGAAAACACCAAAAATCTCTCGATTTTTGCATTTAAAGAACCCAGATGCTAAAGAAATGCCTTGATAGTTCTCCTTTCGGAAAGATTACGAACCGTAAGCACCACTGTCGTTTATGTGGACGCATTATCGACGAGAAATGCTCTTCGAAAGTCTCACTACATACGAACGATTATACAGGTATGTGTCTAGTGTTGTTTTATAACAATATGCAGTATGAAGATATACTAAATGCTTTCCGGTCATAGAAAACGTTGAACACGATTCTGTTGGCCAAGTACGCGTCTGCAAAGAATGTCGAAATGCAGTATTCAGGTATAATCCAATTTATCTGTTGCTTTGTTGAGGAATGAATTGAATACCAACTATCCATACTGACCATTTTGTAGACGAAGGGAATACATTGAGGAAGTCTCCAAAACTCCCCAAGTTGTCATGTTATATCAGGTAATCATTATTAACATTGTTAAAATTGTTTTGTATAAATACGATCGTTTTTCTGGCATATTTATACTTTTTGATTATAATTATGTAGAAATTAACCAAGATTCGAAGCGCCATCGATCAGACATTACCCAAATTTCAAGAAATGCTTGTCATGTTAAAGTTGAGTCGATGAACACTCTTTCGTTCGTGTTGTTTATTTATAACATGTCTTCCTTACCACCAATTCTTTTCGGTTTGTAGGAGTCAAGAGATAGTTAATCAGACACATGCAGACTATCAAGTTGCTGCTCGTACACGCAAAGAGCTCCTAGAATACTTCACTCAATTTGATGCAATTAACAAGAAAATAAATTCACTGGCTACCAATAGTGAAACTCAACGACGTCTTCATTCTAATATATATCTTGCTGCTAATCAGTATCTTCAACTGGTGATGCTGCCATTATCTGCATTACCAAAGATATTCAAAAAAGACCTGCAAGATCAACATTCACCACATCAACCGCAACATAAACCACTGCAACAACAGAAAAGTTTGCCAAGCATTAAAATGCAAGGCAAAGCCCACCCCGGCGCGACCGTTGCCGAAGGTCGTACCCTGCCCAAACCCTGCGAAGAGGAGGCCGACTCTACTGGTGATCTTCTTGCTGTTATTGCCACACGACGTAATCGATCTCTATCTGTCTCGTCTTCCAAATCAACTAGATCTACAAAATCAACCAAAGGTGAAAAGTTGAGACAGCAGTTGGGTGTACTCGAAGAACAAGAAAAACTTGTTGAAGAATATATCTCCAAGGCAACGAGGAAGAGGAAGATTGAAGATGTACAGACATTGAAGGCATCGTTGGATGAATTGAGACAAGAGATTGATATAAAAAAGCAGCAACTGGTTGAGCTCTCGTAAATGATGCAACCCCTTACTATATTATATTTTCCGTTACTCACCTAATTATTACCATGCCATTACATTACTATATTACCTACTACTTATATTTCGTTTAACAATGCTACTCTTTGATCGTGGCGCAACGTTTATATGAACAATTGATTATAAGCTTTTTTATTATTTAGATATGTTTTTTTATCTTCACTAAGCCTCTTTTTAAACTAATTTATGTCTATGAATGTAATTTCTTTTTTGTATTGCACTTAAAACCTTTTTGTATGATAACGTTACACACTCCATTAGCTAACACTGTATATGATGAACTTTGCACACTTTTTGTATAATATTAACAATAAGTAAAAGGAAACGACGAGTCCAGTTGATTTGATAAGGGCGAATATATTTCAGTGAGGGACAAGCTCTGTATATAAGACATACAAATACGTATTGTTTCCACCAGAATTATTATACAATCATTTTGCTCTCAGACGCTCCAATTCGGATTTAACCTGTTGAAGTTCATTGGTGGCAGCATCCATCCGTTCCTTGTATTGTCGCAGCTGCTCTTGGACTTTACGATACGTCTGCTCTATCAATTTCAATTCTTCTTGTTCAGCCTGTAGACCTGTGATTAATACACGAGTTATATTGGTTTACATTCAAATCATAAAGTTGCAAGTTTGTAGTCTTACTATATGGCTGATTCGGCGCAGTTTTTGGCGGGAGTGTCGAACTACTATTATGTTGAGTCAAGATCTGATACATGGCCTCTGTTGGATCTGTAAACACCTGTCGCAAGAGAATAAGTGAATAAATAGCAGGATCAAGTAAATGCATAAGAACTACTGTTAAGGTATGACTTGTATTATTATTCGTTAGATACTCGCCAGTTCATCATATTGAAAGCTTGATACTGGTTTGTTCTTATTAGCGCTCAAAATAGTACCATCTTCTTCGTACGGATGGAGTCTCAAATTGTGATAAAGTGGAACTGGTTTTTCATTGCTCTCCGGAACAAAGTGTAATTTGATGGCTAGCTCAAATTCACCCCAGCCTGTCTCTGAGATTTCAAAAGGCGGCTGTTCTATGGCTAAATGTCCCAGGGAATAATCACGTTAGCCAAACAATATATAAGTATATAGGGTATTATAATATTATATAGTACTGCATACTTCTCATTGGATTCTGATATGTCTCATGCAGTTTAAACACCACTTTCTTAACATAATAGCTAATATCCTCTCCATTGACTCCGCGAACAGAAACAGTCCATTTGTGCGTATGATCTGTCTCTTGAGTCTTACGCGGTGGTAACGGAGTAGCTATGTTGCCGTACACTATCGGACGTACGATCGTAACTCCCTGGCTCAAAGATCAAGCTATGTTAGTTAACTAAGCTCAGGCTCTTGGCGTATAAAGGCCGATGAATACCTTGGTTCGTCGTTGATTAGGTGTGGCCATTATCAAAAAGCAGTGAATATTTATCGTAATAATAATCGGTATACAATTCCATTATTATTATTATCGTTATTATTATCGGATTATAGTTAAGATATAATGCACGTGATGTAACTTTAATTTGTGTGGTCGTAAATTGATTTGTTGACATGCTCGTATTAACCCAAGTATTAGTATACTAATTCTTTATCCAAACTTGCTGTGTAGGATGCTTTTTTTTTATCCCTGTTTTGATTATTTACAATCTGACTTTGACAGTTCAGGATCTTAATAATAAACATTTTCGTTCGTCAATCTAGACAGGTTGATTATGGATCGATGAAGTGAATTATCGATTATATTACGCACCCGGTTTTCTTCTGCTTTATCTTGCTTAATACTTGAGAATCATCGATTAATTCATCATCGAATTCAAACATATTTCACCGTTCTGTCCAACGTTCCGTTCGTAAAATGCATATTAACTTGTTCTTCTAATTCAGCGAATCGTATAATATTTCGTTCATTGCTCTCGTCGAGTTCCTCTAGATATTTATTGGGCTTGATTTGATGTCTTGACTTCTACTGGATTCAGATTTCAAAGGTCTTTTCTTTTTCTTTTCCGTGCAAGTATTGCATATAGCATACGTCTTTTCTTGATTTCCGTTGAAACGATAAACTCACAGAGCGCCCGTCCAGAACAGCTTAGTCTCAGTGGCATCAGTGATGTTACTAGTTTGAGTAGAAGAAGCCATTGAAGAAAATATAATATTTGAGAATTGATGAAATTGGTTTGTGATGTTAATTTGAATGTTTGACTAAAAGAATATTATAAAAGCTACAGAGACATTGAAGGTACAGGATAGATTTGTCAAGCTTACTCAAGAACACTGAAAAATTGCAAACAGACAAGCACTTGATAAAGACAAAATTCAATAATCTTTATTCGATATGATGCTGCAAAAAGTTATTCATCTCCTTCTAGTTTTTCGTTACAGACAGCGCACAAAAATAAAAGGCGTTTGTAATCTAAGGTTTTAGTATAAGTCGTCTTTGTCTAACTTCGAACATAGAAAATGGCTTTAGTGGAAACACTTCAATAAAGACTTTCTTGGTTAATACAGTATCATGATTCGAGTCTTTATGTACCAAAGGTTTGTGTGATCACCCTAAATCTGAATAAGCACGAAATTTCATGTACGCACGTAAGCATGCTATTCTTACCATTAACTAGAGAATGCGTTTAGCGCGTTTGTTTTGAATTTTTTAATAAAATTTGCGGAGAACACACATAATTAAAGAAAAGAATATGACTCGCGGTCCAGAACTAACCGAGTTTCAAAGAAGGTGGTGAAATTTACGTTGGAAGCAAAATGTTATTGCTCAAGTTGTCGAATGTAGTGAGGCTGTAGTTTCTAATATTATTAACCGGTATAAAAATACAAACAAAGTAAGTGTTAGATCAAGCCGAAAAAAATTAATGAGCACAATTACCGTGCCATTAAGCAGACAATTAAATGTGGAGCAAGAACTCATTCAGCAGATTGAAAGCAGTGGAAAAAAGTCTCTATTAATGCTTTCTGCAAAGCCATTTACTCTTTAGGATATCATTCCCGCGTTGTGTGTCGTCAACCGTTAATTTCATTAACTAATCAACTCGCTTCAAAAACAATACGGCAGTTAATGGCTATGTTAATGCATCAGCGTATATTAAGAATATGCTATTCCGGCCAAAATTTGCAATCTTATCGAAAGCATGCCCCGACGTTGTAAAGCAGTAATTGAAGTAAATGGAGGTCCCAACTAAATACTGAAATGATGCTGTTTCGTTTAATATGACTATATAACAATTGAAGAGTGTGTTTCAGGCTAACTTTAATGGTACCCCTGTATGAATCCCCTGTATGCACTAAGACAGCGTTGTTGCGCAAACGGATATATTTAGACTTGATTTTGCACGAAATTTTTAGCCAACAGGAATTAATAAATCTCAGGAGTGTACGATTTGTATGAGCAACTACTGGAATTAAAAAGGCACATTCTAGATTGATGATGGGCGAGGCATCTCTTACATTTGACTTAGGAGATACTTTTCATTCAAGAGAGATGACGTTTGAAAATGTCATTTAGGACCATTCTACATATTACTATCAGCTGTTAGAGATTACATTGTGACGGAAACTGCATTTAATGCATGCCCAAGCTGTAATACGCCTGCACTATATTATTCGAGTGCTTCATTCTGACTGGATAGCAGATATTACTAACAGATCTGTCAGCAAACTTAAGTTGGGTAAGCCTGATGTGAGCTGAGCATACTATTGCAGAACTATTTTTAATCAAGCGAAAATTCTTAAAAAAGAAATCGAGGTTATACGAAGAGTATGCTAAATTGTGAACCCCTGTGCGGTGATATGTCTCACGACACTATAATTACACAAGCATTGCTTGTAATGTGTTCCGTAAAAAAATATTTAACAGCTGAATTTCCGCATTCAAATCTCTTAATGCGGCTCCATAAAATCGTTAAGATGAATCGCATTGCTATTGCATATTTGATCTTCTCATTTCTCTTTAACTTTGGTGCCTCTTCTATAACTGTCCCCTCCCTTGTAGTCCGCAGTCCAGGTATTATTTTTAAACTGGTAACTTCTACGCTAAATTTTTTATCAAATAATTATTTAACAAAAAGACTAAATATCAATGCTCACTAAAAAGTACACGGAAATGATTTTGGGGTTGGTGAGGACATTCCTTATGAGGTCTGCCCCGGACCTGGGATTACTTCAATTGATTCCATAGCGCTTATATCCAATGATCGATTTCATATCTTGGAAATAACTATATTAAGTATTACAGTACAGCCAGGTGAGTAATATTACTACTATCATTAGCATTAATTACAAATAGCAGCTAATTCATTGTTCTTTTTTCCCAAAAATTGATAGGAAAAAAGTGTCTCACATTCAAGTACCACCCGATCACAGGCCCACTTTCCCCCGCGCCTTTTTATGCCTTTCATTTCGTAGCTAATAATCAGCTTTTGGCTAGTTCTGCGTCTTTTTCTGTCGGTAGCCCTGGATTCGGGCTAATTCTTACCCTTCCTGGCACGAATAAAAATGCTCATGTATGAAAATTTTAAGCCAAAGATTTCATGATGGAACAAGTTACCCAATCACGTATTAATATATACATAATTTTTATTATTTAGTGTGGTGGTAAACTCAGGGTCAAATGGAAAGACCGTAAGTATATTTTTTAACGTGCCATGGTTTATTTTTGATTTGGAAGGGGGGGGTTTCAAGAAATTTAATCTATATTTTATAATATTTAATTTTTACAGCATTTAAACTATACCAAGGTCTTACTTTTCTCGAATTTAACTTGGTTGAGTTTGTCGCAAGCGTTATTCAATTTTCGCCTCCAGCAGTGAGTGTTCCAGTTTCAGCGGGTGAAAGAACCGTCCGAATCCCTCGGGGTCTTAAAAACCATCATAATTATAATGTTGCGGTTCGCGTTGTTCGCAACGGTGTAACTGAGCAATACTATTCAGATAATTTCAGGATCAGCGGCTGTAAAAACTAATAGAGAGTGCAATGTCGATCGCTAGAGTTATTTTAATTTATGCATCAACAACATTGTTTTGCGACAGATATTGACATACTTCTTCATAATTAAATATTGCTTTGGTTCCACCTGTGTACTTGTTTACGACTATTATAATCCTTTGTCGATAATATAGTCATATTTGATCGTATCGCAAACTTTAACATTAAAAGTAATACTTTGGGTTTTCAGTAAATTTTTTCTGAATACAACATGTCCCTCGATTATCTCTTGTAAGCCATTCGGCTATAGATTGTTTATAACATTGAATCGCTTGCAGCAAGCTAACATATATGCAAGAACAATCATGCTTTTTTTATTAGGGACGGTTTGATTCCATTTCATCGATATTTATTGAGAACAAGAGTTAGAAAACTCAATTCTGAGATCTGAGCTGAAAGTGCTCGGCAGCCATTTCAAATAAAATTAATATGTTTTGGACTTGGATTTCGTTATTAATGATTATCATACTTGTAATCCCAGTACCGCAGAAATTACTTGATTATTTCACAGTTCACAATAAAAGCGAGCTATATCAGTGGGGTTTTCCCCATCCACATATAATAAGATGGAAAATAATGTAAGAAACGGTATTGTTTGGCGCATACAAAATAAGTAAAATAGAAACATATTGCAAGCTAGTTAAATCGCACATTATTATAATTCTAATGGGGGATTACTGTTAGTTAATACGTAATAGAAATACATAAATGCACGCCCTTGGGGACGGAGGGTGAGGAAAAAATCTGATTGGTTTCAATTATCATTGGTTATTTGTTTAAAAAATTGATCCATCGTTATTGTAATTGACTTTCATACTAATCAAGTGCTTTGACATGTTTAAACAATCCGCAGAGTCTTCTTGTTCTTGCAAAGCAGCATAGATCACTAGCTTTTTGATTCATTAGCGCTAATGATTACGGGCCCAGCACCATAATCGGCTTCTTCCCTGCTAGTATCGGTAAATATTTGGTCTTTATATAATTCGATATCAGAAACTGCTTCTTCTTATTATTATTATTCTTCTTCTTGATTATTTAGAAAACCTTCAACTGACTTACTGTCAGACAAGAATTTTAACATTGCGAGTCGAATTTAACAGTAATTTCTTTATTTGTTGCGTAAGTGGCACAATTTGATATATCAATGTGTAACTCTATAATATTGTGTAAATCACGGGCGTGCAAAATGTAGAGGGTGTGCATTTACGTCTAACTCCCAAGCTTGGGAATGGGGGAGATAGCGTGCATTTATGGAGGGTAAAAAAAATTAGGTATTTCAAACCCCCCCCCCCTCTGCCAATTATCTTTTATTCTATGTATTGTAAGGAAAAACAAAAATATAGTATTGCAAAAACTTGACGGTAATTGTGCAGCTTGGAAGCTACAGTATGTCAATGTTTCTTATGCCATTGATTGAACCGATAAAAAAAAGTTTCGATAATTAATTATTATATTTACAATTTACAGTAACATTTCATGTTCAATTAAAGAATTCGATTTTAATAAACACGGAATTTAAGAAGGTAGTTCGATAGTCCAAATTTGAGAGCTATAAATATACTCGCACTTAAATTTAGAAAACTATAAGAATATGCTGTACGTTATGCAATAGCTTTGAAACGTATTTTCCCCAGATTGTACTCTTAAAGTAGATAACTTCCGATGCCAGCCTTGGCGCTATGCTATTGGGGCAAGTCTTTATTGATAAATACAATAGGATCTGCGGTCAAACGTGCAGACAATTAAACAGCGCTATTTAACTTTGGCCAAAGATTTGGAAGTAACTAAATTTTATTCTGGCAATTGTCAAGCTGTCTCGCTAGCAGCAAATTATTTATTTTCTTTAAGCCACTGATAAAGTCTAATTTACATTGCATTTATTTAAAGGTATAAATGACACAACACATCCATATTGGTTTTCGTAATTAACCTCGCAGTTTCAGTTTATACGTAGCGAGACGTATCCATCTTGCTAACTTGTCATTATTTAATATAATAATTAAAATCCTTGGTGGTGATTTTTACCGATCTTTCTAACTAGAGGTTGACCCAGAAACTGATGCAATATTATCCAAGTACAAACAAATTTGAAACATGTTTGATTTTTCGAATAGTCCGGCTCAATGTTTCAGGCAAATTCACGTAGATTTATCCTTGGATCAAGCCATTTGCTAATAAGACGCCGGGCGATAAATGAAAGTGGCTATTAAGATAATAGGTAACACTTTTGTGACCAACACTCAAAGATAATTAACGGAGACCCTTATTCTCATCTTGTTGATAATTGCTACAGAGGAGGTTGGCTCAAAATTCACACTTTTGATCAGACGTTTCATCAAGGCGTAATTTGTAATATCTAATATGCTAAACAAGAGTGTAATTTTATTGTATCGACTATTTTATTGTATCGGTTTCTCTTTTTAATATTTTCCCCTTCAGTCAACTTGCACAGCACATGGAAAAACATGGAGCATTCTGTACTCGCGCAAATACGTTTTTCAAGATGTACGTACATCGGCCTTTTTCTTGAAACAAAAAATTAGATTGTTAGACTTCACAAAGATACTTTTACAATATATTATACGAGCGCCAAGAAATTCGATCGTCGGAGCTCATACCCAATTCGTACTTGAAAGCTTTTTCTTTTTATTATGTACACATGATCAAATTATTGTGTGAATCATAATAATATACCACTAAATAAATTCGTAAATTTGATAGCTTCTTGACAATTCTATAATACTAACAAGTTTGTACTCAAACTCCACAGGTAAACCACAACCGAATCCCAACCGTAGCATGTTTACTTATATCATAAATTGAAAATAGCCATAGAAATTATTAAGACAATCAATAATGCATGTGATGACAAATAGTGAGAACTAGGAGAATTCGACGATGAATTGTAAGATGATGTGTTATTCGTTGAAGTTGCATTGGCTGTACCATCTGTACCATCAGTAGCGTTAGGCGGAGCCGGTCCGCTGGCAACTAGTTGAACGTTCTCAACATACGGTTGCAATCCCGTACATACAGACACGGGCTTTATGGTGTATCCAGCATTTCGAACAATGTTTACGGCTGCAGGAGCATTGGCAGCACCTACTGGATACAAATCATGTTCAAGCGAAATGTGACCCTTTGAATCAGTAACCCATTGTGTGAAATTGCCCGTAATCCAAGAGGGCTGGTAACTAGGGTCACTGCCCGATTTCCAATCGAATGTGTCACGATCCCACAATAAAATTTTGTATCCCAACTGAGTTATAATAGATCTTACTCTGTCATCTATGTCACCTAATGGAGGTCTCATAAACTTGGGAGTCAACCCGACGGCGGTTTGAATTGCCAACTCGGTCCATTTAAGTTCAGCAATGATTTGTTGTGTTGATACAGTAGTAAGTGACGGATGTGACCATGTGTGTATTACTATTTCGTGTCCTTCGTCTTTGATGCGTTGGAGGATCTCGGGACGTTCGACGACACGTGAACCAATGACGGCGAAGGTGACTTTAGTATTGGTGCTTTTTAGAAAGTCGAGAAGTGCTGGTGTGTAAGGTGACGGGCCATCATCATAACTGATACCCCACTCTGGGAAATCGTTAATGAATTTGTTATAGATGAGTATAAATAAACTTGTAATAAAATTCTTGTATCACATATCCATCAAACCCCAATTCCTCTACCTCAAAACCTCCGCTTTGTTCAGACCTAATCAGCCCATCTTATTCACTTCTCTCATTTCTGTATAGTGCCTCCATCATACCTTTGTTGTTTGGACAAGCTACGACATCTGATGCATTTCGTATACAAGTATTACATGACCATATACAGAATTCTACAGCCTTGGAACAATCTGCAGCTTGTGCAGTTTGTACGGGAGCTTTTGGTAGTTTCTTTAGGTCAACCAATTTAGCCCATTCTGGCTTCATTGGAGGAGCTTGATCCAGAGTTGGCCATGTTCCTGGCAGCGCTGCCTCGGAAAGAGATAGAAATATAAGAAGCACTGTTGTGAAGAGAGCTGATAAAGATGCCAAATGCATTATGATATTAATGAATGGGATAAGTATAAATTGAAAGTTTGACTATGTTATTCTAATTGGAAAGAGGGGGGAGGAGAAATGAGCGTCTGTTGGGAAGGGGGGAGGGGGGAGGGTTTAAATGGAAGTGAGAATACTGTACAAAATCAATTTGCACAATGAGGAGTAATGACGAAAGTAAAGTGCCGAGGAAATGTTTGCGCGCTGAGGGGAATGCGATGGTCCTTGTTGAGGTTTATATATATATGGATTAGTTCTATTTATGGGGCACAAATACATGACCTGTATAATATATAAATATCATCTTCAATATTGGCGGTGACTACGTTTGAGAATGCTCCAAACGGTTAGTTATAGTTATGGTAACACTAACGTTTACCGTAGACAATACAAAAATCTGTAGGAGTAATAAATACGATACGGCAATTATATTGGCGCACACTTTAATTGTACATCTAGTTAATTATACTGGATTCAACGTTCACTGGAGAGGCCCATTCAAAAGTAACGTTTTAGAGTCTTTTGATAAAGTAACTAACTTATATCGCAGTTGGAGACTAACGACTATTGTCTCTACTCAATTATGAAAACAAATAAAAAATAGGAAAACTTGTCGATTCTTAGAGCACGAACTATTTGAGTTAGGGAATCTTATCGAAGCGATAAGATACGATCTATTTTGAATGTTGCTACAACTTAATTCGACGTCATATAATGAAAATACCCGCACGCTCGATGGCCGATTGAGTTAATACAAATGTGAGTAATAAGTCATCTAACATGATAGCAGCTTTGAGACAGACAAAGTGGGAAAATTAAATCGGTTTTAACATGTGTATGTAGGTAATATTCAATTATGTGAATGCAACCTCGTCTATGACCGTTACGTTGATCTATTAATTATCGGCGGGTTTCATAATACCGTAAATCTTGGCAGAGATAAGGAACCTACATTTAGCGTTAGATTACTTAGATGGCTAATCATTTTTTACTCGGAATCCATTGGTGGCAAATACATTGTTCCTGATCGTCGCCTATGACATACATCTGATCCATAAATGGAGAGTTGTTTACCTTGGCATGCAGATCAATATCTACCCAATTGGTCACAAATAAAAATTGCCTGGTCATTTGTACTCGGGGGAGCGCAAAATTCTGAGAAGCGTTTTCCGCCACTGTTAGTTCTAAATAGGTGTATGCTTGATCATGAACAGGTATGGATCTTAGGAAAGATCGCACTAATTACGTCAAACCTTTTAATTAACCTGATTTGTTTGTGACCCTTAACATGTTTGTATTCATCTGTCTGACGAAACTTCAGGAGGCGGCTCTTTGTACTCGAACTTATGTTTATACCGCTAATTTGGATTTATGTCTAATCCGATTGCATCATTATGACGTTGTAGAGATATACCCATTATACAGCATAGAGCGTTATCATTAGAGTAAATATTATTGCAAAGCTTCTTTTATCTGTTTTGACTTTAACCGTCGATTGCGTATTTGTATGAGAATTATTGGGTTATCCTTTTTACCTTGGCTCCGGGAGAACTTTATCACTGTGTCATTGTCATAATTTATTATTTAGGTACCTTTTTAATGCAACTAATTTCAAAATAAAATACCGCATTTCAACGTGCAGCTATTAACTGCTATAATAAAGCATAACCTTTCAAATACAAAACATAATGGCACAAAGATAGATTTATTCGAGGACGCTGCGGTGTTTCTTGACTAAGAGGGTCTCTTGTTCTTACTACTATAATAGATTATTTGTCTAATACAACATTGTATGATGCGCGACAATTTTTAACCTTTGACCTTAGTAAAATACCGTGTTTGCATACTATACAGTACTTTAATTGCATTTAAAGAAAACAGTTACAATGTTGTTATCAGTTCCATTGAAGATTATATTACTATCTGATAAACCGTTTCCGCTGAATGAAATATGCATGTTTATTAACATCGAGAAATA
This sequence comes from Paraglomus brasilianum, assembly GCA_910592345.1. Taxonomy (NCBI): domain Eukaryota; kingdom Fungi; phylum Glomeromycota; class Glomeromycetes; order Paraglomerales; family Paraglomeraceae; genus Paraglomus; species Paraglomus brasilianum. The sequence goes on from CAJVPI010000075.1 coordinate 44,393, forward strand.
ACAATGGAGAACATGCGTAAAGAGGGCTGCGTAACGCAATATCTTTGCAATACCAGTAACCAATATCAAGATAAAGCTAAATATAAGACAAATACAAAGCGCAATCTATATTAATACAAGTAAGCATTCTCACCTGCAAGATATTGTCCCGCCAGCTAAAGAGGGAGCAGCTGACTTTGAGATTTAGCTCGATATTCAGCCTCAACCTTTCTTGACAGTTGGTAAGGTTCCCAACTCATGTAGTCAATACGATCTTGCTGACGATAATACTAAATTTATTACAGCCGTAAGTTAAGGCTATTCACAGTTAAAGCAAGTTTTGCAAATAACAGTAAAGGGATTACGATTCTTTCGTCCGTATTGTCTTTACTGTTTCTTCTATCTGATCAATAGATTAATTATCCACAAGTCTATTCGCTATTCATTAGATTTGCGTATTATTGCGACTTTATTTCAAATTATTTCGATTAATTGGGAACATTAGGACATTAAAACATTAGACACATAGGAACATTAAACATGTAGAAAAATGAGAGAAATTTATCGTATTATTCGTAAGACACTTGATTTAATCTGCCGTGAGAATTTATTTCTTTCGGTAGCAGACGCTTATCACCGCGCATCACATGTAGAATTGCCTAATTTTACAGAGTAATTCAATCGCATCCATGACAATATACTAGAAACATGAAACTTCCAGTCTGTACAATAGTGTTTAGTAAAGTTTCTACAAGATTACTATGTATTATATAGTAGAAGGGCACATCAGTTGTAAGGATTTCATTCCCTAAATTAACTGGTAAAAAACATTCCGTTGCATGAACCTAGAGCTATCTGTTGTACAATTGTCTCTCTTAAACCTAATTAATCCTACAAGCGCAGCGTATTTTTTATCTTTTATCTGTAAAGACATCAAATTAAGATGTATTCTCTAATTGCGTGGCGTCTGTTTATGTTAGCAGCACTATTTTGCAATCATTGTAGAAAAAGAATGTAAATACAGTTGGTTTAAAGTATAGAGATTCTTCTCAAGACTGTTGTATGTATGCCGAACACTTTGGATAACAGAGGTTTGATAGTGCATGCTTGCAATGTACAGAAGTAGTTATTATCTAATTAATCAATGTTACTGATCTCTTTTGTTCGCTCATTTGCATCAGATGTTAATGTTAAGTTGTCTAATACTGTATATTGATAAAATAATACATTAATGTTTTGGTTACTATAATAATAGAAGTCTTTTACAGTTAACGTGAATATTAATATGGGTAATATTAAATGCTTATATTGAAACTATAAAAATGTATTAGAGATTAACTTAAAGCAAAGTGAAACCAAATTTTAATAACAATTTGGTAAGGTAAGTATATGCCCTGAAGAGTTAAGCACTTACTATAAATAAAAGTATCAACAAATAATGTTGCACGTTATTAATTATGTAGTCAACAAGTTTTATATGTGCAATACATAATACGTATGTAATATAAGTGATCAAAAAGTAAAATTGTAAAATGTTCTATTATTTAATATCGGTATATAAAATGTATATGATTTATACTCCGCGGAATTTGCATTGTTTTGTACGGAAAGACCATTCTGCATGCTTTGCGCATGGAAATGTTTACTAGTTACAAAGCATTGGAAATCTCAAAAAATGAAATTTAATGTAGTGAATTAGACGTACTTGGCTGGTCATGGAGACTTGATTTATTAAATTCGAAGCACCGTTTTCTATTCTATTCATTACTTAATATTTGGTTTTTAACGACTGCGTTATAAAAGGCTTTTATTGACATTTATATATAATCTTTTAATTATGCAGACATCAGGTTTGGTTAAACCAGGTATACAGTCAGTCAAACGGTATTAACATGTCGCGTGTAAGTAAGACTGGTCAATGGTTCTCGAGAATGCGCGCGTGAGCCAACTAACAAGGCTAGAATAATTTAAGGATAAAAATTTGAACATTCGTACCTATAGATTCTATTTATTTATTTGAATACGCAAAGGTGGGGTTTTGGCTATAGAAAAGCTTGAGAGGCTCTAACAATTGTCGATAAACTGTACATGGCATCTTTTGTGTCACGGTAGTATTGCGATAACGATAAACATATTAATATTATAATTAATATCGTGGTTAAATGAAGAAAATCTTCTAATTTCCCTTTGTTCGTTCTATTTTTGGAGCCGTATGACCTTCAGGGGGGAGAACGTGAGAAAATCAGAATGGACTCGGAACTATGTCAGATTGGCCAATGTCCAAAGTCACACAACCTCATATGACATTAGCATCCTAACTTGGGAGTCACGCATGAGGGGGTGGGACTACACATGATTCACATGCACCACGATCGACAGGATATATGACAAAATGAAATGTATTTTTTTAATTGACATGATTCCCAAAAAGCCATATAACAAATTTAGTTTTGAATAGTCAACGGATTGTGTCGGGTTTGATGCCTTTGTGTGGGCAAAATACATTGCGAAAATGAATAAAATATATTGTCAATGCAATTCTATATGCTATTTTAACAATCAACAATTCACCAGGAAAAAGTACATATTACAAAATTTATATTATCAAACCAAAAAACATTATACAGAATGTTGAAGTAACAAACAATGCAAACGACGATAAATAATCCGTAGATAAAGACGCATCCGATTGGGATGAATCAGTCGCGGTTGGCACAGCAGATGTTGTTTCCGTAGCAGAATTTGTTGTGGCAGATGGAGTTGGTGTGCTATTTATTATAGGAGTTGGTGTTGTCGAATTGCTATCTTCTACATAAAACTTTGTTCCCAAACATGTACCCACTGGCTTGGCAGCAAACCCGGCCTTTAAAATAATATCAAGAGCTTTGGGAGCTTCTGCAGCAGCTACTGGATATAAATCGTGTTCAAGCGAAATATGTCCGGTTGGTGATTTCTTGGCAACAGCTTTTTTGATTACGTTGGTAATAGAGGCTCGGTTAAACTTTGGGTTATTATCTGATAGCCAATCATTGGTGTCTACGTCCCATATGGTAACTTTGTATCCCATCTGATTTGCGATACTTCTTACTCTATCATCGACATCTCCATAAGGTGGTCTCATGTATAAGGGCGTAATTCCAGTAATTGTTTTGATTATGGTTTCTGTCCATTTTAGTTCAGCCATAATTTGCTCATTTGTTAAAGTAGTAAGGTAAGGATGTGACCATGTGTGTACGCCTATTTGGTGTCCTTCAGCAACTGTGCGCTTGAGAATGTCGGGATTTTCAAATGCACGCGAACCAATGATAAAGAAAGTGGCTGTAACGTTATTCTTTTTAAGATAATCGAGAAGCGCTGGCGTGTATGTTGATGGCCCGTCATCATAGCTTATACCCCAATCTGGATTATTAGAGAGAGTGTTAAAATATTGTTACAAACAAAATTCAATTTACCACATCACTTGTTAAATTTGTAAAATGTAATCCAATCACAATTCATACCATTTTGCCCCGGACAGATTGTAACATCGCCTGGTCTCTTACAATTATCACATGACCAGTTGCAATAAACCGCTGTTTGACTACAATCGCCTGCAGCCTTTTTTTGTACAGGAGCGTTTGGTATGCTTGAGACGTTAACCAATGCAGCCCACTGTGGTGCCAACGAAGGAGTTTGATCCAAAGGCGGCCATTGCCCAGGTACATCTGCTGCGGAAGGAGATGGAAACACGAACAGCGCTGTTACGAAGAGTGCTGATAAAGATGGCGTCAAATACATTTTTACTCTGAAATACAGGAATTTTTTTTTCAATTCGCAATGATGTTAACAAGTTTATATATAAGATTCTGTGCCCCTTAATATTAAAATTTGTCGGGTTATTCGAGTTTTGTTTCTTTGCAAAAATGTATTATGCGTTCATGTGTGATTTAAACTTGTAATTATCTCCCGTTTAACGCTGATCGCATGTGATACGGATTTGGGTTGTATATACGACTCCCTCAAATCTAATGTCTGCTTGCTTTGGAGGCGGGGGTTTTTATACTTGTTGATAGCGGGAAAATATTCGAATTTATTTGTTTGCATCATGTGAACGGTTGTCTCCGTTTTTACTTTTACGTCTCACTGGTTCCGCTTATCCGCTAACCCATACTAGTTCTGATATACAACGCTCTTCATAGAATTTATCAAACCGATTAATATTTTACGCAGTAATCGGATAATCTATACACAAGTAGCGATATTCGATGTCAGCAAGAACATTACACCAATGATATGGAACAAAATTAATTGATCATTACTAATATTGAATCGACATTAATTACGTCTATGAATTACTGCTATTTATATTTTCGTCAACTAAATTTAACCACTTCGGGAAGGAAGATTTGCGCTTCCTATTATAATGCTGTTTCGTTGGACAACGCACTGAATTGTCACTTGTAGTAGTTAGTATTTCAGGTTAAAAATAGAATAAGCTGCGTACCTGGAACACCTAATTCATACGCCAAGATGCACATGATTCGTGTTGTTGAAATTGACTTATATATAACATATAGATTTGTACTGTTGTTCTGACGGTCAGAAACGCTTTTAGTATGAAAATCCGAAAAGTTTTGTATGCAGCTTGTTTATTGGAACGACTATCGGTAGAACATATAGTGGTCGTAAAATCCGCCCTCCCAACTATTCGATTGAATAAACTATGTGAAGAGAGAATAATAAAAAAAGGCGAGCGGAGAACTACCCTCATCGATGGATACATGACTACTGTGTATGCTTGCCCAAGCAAAATTTTAATCTACACCGAATGTGTGACCTCTTATCACCGAACAAAATCACTGCCATACATTACTAGATACGAAACATTAAATCGTGCAGTTATTCTTTCCATCATATACATACAATTTATTGTAAGTATCTAGTGCTATCATTATGTCCCCATGTTAGTGGCATTGTTCTCTTTTTCGAATTTTCGTTACTAATCTAGATAAGGGTTTATCATAAGTGCCTTGCACCTTTTTATATTTTTGTTCGTCCAAAAGATTGACCGCTTTCAAGCCTTACTATTTAAGAAAAGTATGACGATTTTACGTCCGTATATTAACTTAAATAATTAAGCTTACATCCAATAATATCTTCGATTAGTTCAGTTCGATTCGACTATCTTGTTAGTTATTTTGCAGAATCATCGAAATTGCTAACGTCTACTCCATAATGCAATTACGTCGCTTGTATATTCCAAATCGCAATTATTTAGAAACTCTCTTAAATTTTGACATAGCGTGAGATTTCAATTATTTCTAAAGATTCTTTATTATCACAATATTATTATTAATTTTCTTCGCCTATTGCGACATTTGTTACAGACAAAATTGTTTTAGTGATTTTGCAGCAATTACAATAAGAACTTGACAATGAATTTATGTTAGAAAAGTATTTCAGGTTGGGGAGGATAATTTTGATGCACGTATGTGGAATGGGATGCATGTCTAATTTGAACGCTCTAACCAAATTATCATATATCGATATTAATCGCGTGCACGTACCTTTTTTTGGTGATCTCCGGGCGAACGTCACATGTAAGGTTGTGAGGTAGAAATGAATTTTTCAAAACAGCTTCCTGAAACATCTGCTACTAACTAGTTTTGAAGTAGCAATGAGTCAACGTGTGTGAATATGTCGGAATGATACCTTGAATCATAGTTATTCATACATATAAGATGGCATGCCTCGATGGATGGCAAAAGAACGGAATTATTTTGCATATTAATCTTTAGTTACTCATTGAAAAGATATGACGCGCGACCAAATTTGGTGTGGTGTATATGTATAGATACTTTTAATCAGTTCTCCAATAGAAAACTACTATATAGAATCGCAAAACCTGCTTTACGATAAACATAATCATCATAGCATTCATTCATACATATACAACCAAAGTCTCTTTTTTTTTTTAATAAAAAAAAAAAGAGTGTAAGATAAAATAGAATTACAAATAGAATACAAATGACAATATCTATTATAGAACGGCTAGCTTTCTTATAACGAATTGTACTTTAGAGACATTCACGATTAGATTATAAACCAGTTATGATCATTAAAAATTCGAAGAGTGAATGGATAAGAGTTGGATCATGTAAAGAAAACCAACCAGCAATAATACATACTTTGACAAAACAAAGCGTTTTTCTTTTCTTTTCTTTTCACGCGTATTTATATTTTGATTCCAATCCCACTTTTCAAAAAATCACACCACAATAAATTTTTTGCACTCGGCCGTTCCTTTACGTCGACCACCAAACAACTTCTCAAGAACGCTTCGAATTCTTGTGACACGTTACTCGGTATTGGCGGAGTTCCAACTGTTTTGATCAATTCGACTACTCGTCGTTGGCCCAGTGGGAACCAAGGTGGATGACCGTCGAGCAGTTCGATTGCCGTAATGGCAAGAGACCATATGTCGATTTTGTTGTCGTAGGGTTTGTCGGAGAGAAGTTCCGGTGCCATCCAATAAAGAGTACCCAGTTTAAGGTGTGCTCGGGGGTGAAGCGAAATTGAGCCGAAGTCAGCTGATTGGACGAAAAAAGGGGGAAATGGTGTTATGATTATTCTTTATATATAGCATGCATCACGTGTGATATGCTAGTATTTCAAATTTTTCCCCTGCTTACCTATTTTTATCTTGCCGTCCATAGTGACAAGAATGTTCTGTGCTTTAATATCTCGATGTATAAATCCTTGAGTATGGATATATTCCAACCCCTTGGCAACTTCCCTAATGACGTATGCAATCTCTTTTTCATTCATCTTGGATTCTTGTTTCTTACTCTTCACTTTTAACAAATTACCCCTCTCACAATACTCCATCAATATACATAAATCGTCTTGGTTTCTGCAATTACTATAAAACGACACTATATTCGGATGTCTCAAGACTCTCGATGCAAACACTTCAGCATACGTCAAATGTATTAACTTGGAAGACGTTATCGGCACAGCTTTAATAGCAATAACACGGTCGCTTCGCTTATGCGTTGCTTTGTACACTTTGCCAACTCCTCCCGTGCTGATGTGAGTCAGATCATATGATTGGAGTGGATCCATGAGTGGTACTTCGTCATTGATACGTTTTGTGTAATACTCTGTTTGTTGAGAAAGGGATTTTTCGTCATACGTTGTATCTACAGATGATGAGGAGGAGTAGGAGAAGGAGGTGAGGCTAGAAGATGGCGGATGAGATAAGGAGGAGAGAGAGGAGGAGGAAGAGTATGTGCGCTGGAGACGAGCACTTGTAGGAATGTTTGTATTAGTCGCGTGGGTGTTATGTGCGTCATTAATGTCTTCTTTCGATTGTATGTAACTGTCATTTGCATCAAGGTTTAATCTTTGCATGTCATCAGCACAGACGTTTTCTCGCAAAGGTAACAGAGGTTCACTATTCTTTCGCTGTGACCTTCTTCGTTCTTTTATGCGATTTAATCGTTTCTGTGATCTCGAACTCTTTTTCGTTTCTATGCTTGAATCGGAAGAGTCGTCATATGCAACAAGAGTTGATGGTGATGGTGGGGTCGGGCGAGACAGTCTTCTCACTGGTGGTGCTTTGAGAATAGTCTCCATGTTGGTGAGTCTAGTCATGAATTGTCTGTTTTCTTCTTGCATTCTGTCAATGGTTGGCTGCGGTGGTGGAGGAGGTTGCGGCTCTTCTTGTTGTTGTTGTTGTGGTGGTGGTGGTGATGATGGTTGTGGTTGCGGTTGCAGTGGTTGTAGCAGTTCTAACTGTTGTATTAACATTGATAGGAATATACCGTATAGAGGTGATATTATATCGTCCGATTTGTAATGCTCAAGAGTTAAATTTATCTGAATGAAAGCAACATTGTTAGTATGCATATAAAAACCAATGATTCACCGTCAATGGGACATATATGCTCTTTGTGTATTCGTTTACTTACTATCAAATTCTTTAGATCAATTCTACGAATCAATTCGTATGCAGATGCATACACTACATGTGCTAGTAGAAGATTCCCCAACTCGGGCACCACGACGTTTACTACGGCTGAATAGCATACAGCCGGAAGTACCCAAGCGGTTTTCAATTTTTGCAACATCAGACTTATTCTTAATGGCCATGTTCCCTCTAAAGCTGTCGTTGACAGTAAAGAAGTTTCATTGTCTCGTTGGGCAGTATCTAACATAATTTGTAGCTGCGGATATTGAAGAAGAATGTTCTATGTAGGATGAATGAAAGCAATTCCAGTGCAATGTAAAGTACATAAGAATGAAGAAAAAAAAAGAGACTATAGTTTAATTGAAGAATGTATAAGAAAGGAGGGAAAAATCTCCGATGAATAAAAAATTATAATTTTACAACGAATATTGATACAGCATTAACACACATATATTATATATGTATTTGATGACTAGAATTCTAAATATAAATATTTTTGTAGTTTGTAGTTTTATTTTATTCGACCAAAAGAAGGTCGAGAAATAAAGGAGAGAGAGCAGCAGTCGAATTCTAATATGTAATTTGAGATTTTGTTAAGGGGGGCCAGGTTGGACAAATATACAGTGAAACGGAACGAGTGGTTACTAAATGAGGAAAATAAAAGTTTACATTTGATGAACGAGTAATATACGCCATATACGTAGATACGTAATAAACACTATTTACTATGCATGTCTAGTGCATTTGGGACTTGTGCCAACGTTAATGCCGCAGCATCTGTCATGCAAACAATGGCTCGAATACCTTTTTCATAAACGGGCCCCAGTACACATCCTCAATACGCAAACTCAAAATTGACAATTTACCGCATGGTTGTCAACGTGTGTTTGGTTTAGCTGCAGGTGTTTAAGCTCGCTGAATTGACTGAAAAGTAATGCCAAAGTGCACGCTGTCATATGAATTATGAATTAATGGTAAACGGGTTGGCTAAAAAGTCCCAACTCTTATGATATTGTCATAGTCACATATGATCGTCATGGGTCTTGCCATATTAGTAATGAATATACAAACAAAAACTGCGCGACCAGCCACAGAACAATTGGTCGCCGCATCTAGGCCTTTTTTACCTTTCTATCGAAAAGCCTTGACTAATTCACTATTTTCTTTTTCGTCATTCGGCTTTTAAATGCATGCGCCCGCTCGAACGTATGATGTCTCTTTTAAACAATTTGGCTTTTAGATTTAAGGGTCTGGACACAATAAAACGTTGCACAGATTGAGTTTTTGTTACACACGGCTTGCATTCTTTTTTTTTTCTTTTACTTAACCTTTTTGAGCAAGTAACAACATAAACAATTGAGTTCTCGAGTTAAACCGACACATTTTTTATTGCCCGTTTGCGATCAAGAGGTCGTGTACACTAGTCTCATGTTTGTACATACTTTTTTAAATTCAATAATAGTAAGAACCTTTCCCTACCTAGCATTTTTGTCGTAAGAAGGGACTTGCGCTACACATTTCAAGACGTTTTATTTCTTTATCTAGCTTAGTGTGCCTACGTAGCATCCAAACGGCATTTCCCAGATTCTGCAAGTATCATGCCCCACAGCATTTCCCAGATTCTGCAAGTATCATGCCCCACAGTCTGCAAGCCAACATTCCGAAGGTTATCCCCTCAACGCCAATTGCCATCCATTTGTCTAGTTCTCTAAAACCAGTTGCGTTCATTATCTGGGATGAACCAAATTTAGTCGGTTTTTTCGCTGATCCCGATCATACTGATGTTGGTGGCAAACAAACAACAAAGCAGGTTGAAACTTCATTAGTCGTTGTGTGAATTGGGGCACAATCGTGCTGTTTTCCTCGACGTCGGAAAGCTCCATAATCCGACTTTGAGCTACCAAGATTAGCCATGTAATTCGCTAACATTGATGGTTTGTCGCCCTTTTTAAGAAAACAACTAGAGAGATTTGTGCGAGATTAGATTAGACAAGACAATGTCTGTTCAAATTTACTAACCCAATGCAAGTTCAATGTTCGATTAATGAACTTCTAAGATTATGCTCAAAACATCAACTTAATTACTCTGCAGGCAAATACGTTAGATATGGAAAGAGAATGCTCATTGATCTTCATAATACATATTACTAGATTAAGCACCACTCATTAGACATCTTGTTAATATCAATATTTACATAATTTCCTCGTTCTTCGTAAATGAAACTACTGCTTTTCACTTGACGTATACTTCCTAGGATTTATGCTATTGATTTTGAGACGTATTCAACATTGATGACCTACGTATTTATGAACGTCACAAGCCGATGGATTGGTTTGTACACTAACATAGATGGTTGGTTTAGGCTTGATTACATCGTCATTGTTTTGATAGTATATGCATAAATGGCAAAAATTTTAGATATCAATGACCACACTATTAATAATTTCTTCAAAACTCATTCGTTACTGAATAAATTAGTCTATATCTATTCGAAAGCAATAATAGGCAGTACGGTAATTGGTATAATACATTACAGATCATGTGATATAATCTTATCGACAAAAGGAAAGTATTTTCAAAGCTAGTCTTTCAGCGTTTCGACATAAACTTACGATTTTTATTCTACAGTTTGTGATAAACATGGTATTTGCTGCTGCAATGAGATTAATAAAAGATATTGGAGTTGGAATACCAAAAGTCTTGAACTAAAAGCTCTTAGTAGGTAACCAAAAACTGTAATTCCAATGAGTTTAAGAACAATCTTGCATGCTAAACTGTTAATGCTGCGAAGAATTTGAACTTCAATTCTCCATTCAAAATACCAACGGAATTTGTTTCGAGTTGGCAATCATGCCGTAAACGTAAATATTTTATTAGAATTATTTCCTGGTGCGCTCAGAAATTCTAATTGCGAATATGAAACAGATATTTATAACTTAAAGAGCGTATAAGGACGATTACTGGCCAACAGCTTGATTACTTACTGCCGTTAGAATTGACATAAAATTAATCATAATTTAATATTGGAACATAACAACAACTTGACGTCGATCGTATATCACAAAGATGGATCATTGATAATATTTGACGGGGAAACATGATTTCTTTTTGCTTATTAATAGTAGTAAGGATTTAAGGATCGGAAAATAGAAACAGCCTCGGGTCATACCGTATTGGCCGCTATACGTAAAATCGGAACCATGGTATCTCCATCGGATAAATCTGTTTATCCCTATCCAGTGACAATTCATACGTATATATATCTTGTACATTAGAGACCCTGGATAATATCGAAATCACACACCTAAAAATGACTGTTGCTGGTAAGATATAGTTAGACAGTGCATAGGATGTTAAATATTTTACAATATTGTTTATCAGCAAAAGTTGACGCCCGCAAATGGTCATAATTCTAATCGTCTCGCTCGCTTATTGGTATAGATTCTGTTTCTATTGTAAGCAATGCTAGTGAACGCTCCACTACCCATAAACCATATATTATTGGTCACCGAGGAAGCACTAAATACCCCGAGAACACTGTCCTCGGAATAGAACAAACGATAGCTGATGGGGCAGATGGAATAGAATTTGGTAAAAACCAATTTATTATAGTTAGAGTTAGCATACGCATATTAATATGTCTACAGAATATTGTGGCAATTCAGTGCAGCGTCCGTCTCCATTCTCTTAACCATATCTTTGTCGTTTCTTGCCAGATCTCCAACTGACCGCTGACAATCAAATAATTATTTGTCACGATGCAACTTTGGATCGAACAACGACTGGTTCTGGACACATCTCCTCGGTTCCATATTACGGCGTAATCGAACACCTTAAAACGAAATCCAATCCACAATGTCCAATCCCTCGTATAGAAGACATTATAGATGTCATCATGAGACCCGAAAACTCGCATGTTTTTGCAGTACTAGATATCAAATTCAATAACAGTCCAACTATATTTGAAGTTCTCTCTCGTATACTACAAAAGCACAGCAATGGCGATCTATCGATATTTAAAACTCGCCTTTTTCTTGGCATATGGCGTTCATCGTCTCTACCTTATTGTCACACGTATCTGCCACAGATACCAATTATGCATATTGGAGTGTCTCTTCAAATAGCAGAGACAAACTTTCCAGACGTAGCAGGATATAATCTTTTGTTCGTATCATTATCGGGGTTATATGCACAGAAATTTATAGACAATGCCCGTGCAAATGGACAGTTGGTTTTTACGTGGGTAGTTAATCATAATAGCTTATACGGTGATTGCAGAAGATGGAGAGTGGACGGTGTGATGACTGACAAAACCGAGTCTCTTTTGAAATTGGATGCAGAGTGGGATGAAAACGAGAGCTTGTTGGGTCATATCGGGAGAATTATGAGAGCGTGTCTGTATACTGTTTGGAGCGTAATTGTTGAACGACGGGCAATCAACATAATGAATAGTCTTAAACTAGAGGAGAAAAGCGTGAAATCTATGTAAAGTTTTATGTTCACTGTATTTAACTAATAGAAAAGTTATTATTGTAATGTCAAAACGGCGTTGTATAATACAACCCAATTTGTAAACGTCATTTACATATAAATCACCTGATCGTTGACACGTTGCTTTAATATTAGCGTTTGTCTTCTTATTCTGTATATTAAGCATATTAATATGGAAGATCGAAAGAACTATTCCTTTAATAGGCGTTCTCACTGTGTGATAGTACTAACCACAAATAATAGTAGCCAATGCATTTGTCATTTACTAACCATTTTTACTTGGAACGTTTGTACTTTTTGAATATATATGGTTAAGTAGATCGTTTAATATTTATTAGCTTGTAAGCAGGTTCGAATGATGCTCAGAATATGCCATTCTATTACATACAATTCCGACCTTTGGCTGTTGAATCAAAGTTTCTCCGCAATGCATTGTGAAATATCTTATCGCAAATCAGATATGCTTAGTAAGAATTACATTAAACGTGAGAGAAGTTGGATAGAGTATACTGCAAAATAGATTAATTACCACGATGCGATGCTGAAATCCAACATCATAATATGAAGCAGATCTTTCGTTCCAACATGGCCTTCATTATTATGATTGCGTATGCTCAGTAGTCTCTTTCTTACAAACGTTGTAATGTAAGCCATTCTGAAAATGTTGACTGAATTGTTCTGACTTTGTGGTATCCGATACATTATAGTCAATAATTCAACAATGTGGGAATTTATTTCCCAAGCTATTTTAAAGTTCGACACTTTTATGGTCGTACGGCATATTCTTCAAATCGTCGTCGACATAAATGGACTAATTAGGACTAGTGCATAAAGTGTCGGAAAAAAGTGTCGGAATTAGAGTACCCAATTTATGTTTAAATGGACAAATGTTAATGTATTGCGGATCTAGTAATAAAAAACTTTCTTCTTAATATTAGACTCCTTTTTAGACTAGTGACTGGCGTACTGCAATATTATTGTACCTGCATTTAAAGTTATCTATGACGTTTTAGAGATCGATCGATCCTATGCAAGACCTTAAGCGGCTTATTGCAAGGAGACATTATCAATGTAATATTTCCATGCATTCATTGTTAGAACTATGAATTTTAGTAATATATGACAATATTATTATTATGTATGAGGATATTATTTCCCCTTGTAATACATAACAACTAATAAGGGCGGAGATCGTTCCATTCAATCTCCATGTGAGCTCTTGCAATACATTCTCGTTCATGACTTTCACAAAGCAAAAAAGCTAATGCTTTCCCTACGCACCATTAACCGCTATTGTAACTTGTCTATTGATATAATGGTTAAGTTCCTTCAATAAGACTACATTCAATTTCTATTTAAGCAGTATGGAGACCTTTTATTTAAAAAGCTTTTCTCCTTCTTTCCTTCTTTCTCGAGTCATAATAACGATACGACACGGTAGCTATTTAGGCTAACAAAGTCTCCATAAACAAACGCCAATACCTTTTTGTTGAATAGTGTATACAACTAATTATCAACCCGTAGTAAACTCTTGATATTTTTGTCTGGTCATCGATCCAAGCAACAAGACAATAACAACAACATGATCAAGTATATAAACATGATAACCGTAGTTATTATTTTCAAGGCATACTCCATATTTGCCATAAACCCTCGACTTGTCGTGTCTACAATGAAGTAAGTATCTGACAATAGAACTACGTAATGCTAAGCAGCCGTAAGATTAATATTCTGAAGTGTCATATCAAACTATTGATTTTATATAAAAGCGTGTCATACGATATGCCGACACCTACGACAGCTGCATCGACTGCCTATTTAACCCAAGAAGTACCTCCGTCAAGGTAGCTATTTAGTCTATACACTTGATCTAAAAAATAGAGACTAGAATTACCCATACAAACATATAATGTAACGCTATAATAATAATACTATATACTTGCTTGATTTTATAATAGTTTATTACCGCCCACCGACTCAGCACAGTCGCAGCTCTCTTCGATCGTTGGGTCAGGTACAGATGAAAACCAGTATTTCAGCATTTCGAATATTACTCGAATAGTATTGGTTGTTGTTGCATTTATTATCCTTTTATTACTAGTCGGCTTGGCACGCTTAATGTTTACATACAACAACGAAAATACACCATTTTATGTAAACATACAGTGCTTTTCCTGTGGTAACAACTATAGTGACAATAGAGATAATGAAGTGTCCTATAATAGAACTGTGGGATCAACAACTAACAATTGCTATCATTAGAGAAATATAAAATAGAATATTGTTAGAACGCAGATGTGGTAGATATTATTGTGTATTTATAACATAATTAAAATTCAACAAAAATTTCTATTTTGCTACATTATATGTATTTATTGTGGCACAATTACTTTTTCGTAATCATCATGATTGTCCGCGCGCGCAGTGGTTTCTCCATACAGTTCCAACACCTTATAATGGCTGTTGTTTCCATAGGTATGTAGATAGATAAGAACAGCTTTAACTGGACTTTGGCGAGTACCTTGTTGTGATACCGTGTCAGTTAAATTCAATTTACGTATTGCTGATTTTAGCCCTTATTTACGAAACAAGTTCAAGCATTGCGAGTTGAAGTTGAACGAGAGCATTACAAAATGCATTGCAAATTCGCACAATCCCAGTTTGGATGTTTTGGTTTTTTATTAAGGACAATATGAACTTACGCTTATTTACAAAGTGCAGTTACGATGCGGGTTTGCGAGAACGAATTGCGCAATCTCGGACTGTAAGTTTATAAAAATCTAACACCAGTTTGTTCTGTTTCCAATTGCTATGGTTTATACAGAGTATCCATTGCCAGTTTAACGTTTTGTACGTTGTTATGGCAATCTAACTTCTCTAAGTGCTTAAACCTAACTTTTGGGCCACTTACTTTATCAGTCGCCTAAACGTGATATTTGCGTTTATTTAATATAGTGTGTTGTAACGAGCAGAATAAATTTTTGTCTTTACGAAAAACCTAGCTAGCCGCAAGAAGCAACAATTGAAGAATGATAAGATTGCACAAACAAAAAACTCCACCTAACATGATCACTAAAATGTTATACTGTATCTATGCCTAACCGAATTCAATAGCAATACTAGAAACGTAACAGTGCAAGGTAACACAATAATTGTTGAGAATGATCTCTCTCTCTCCGTGAAAAAGTTTTTTATTCAAAACCATGTCGTTAATTAAGGACATTCAACATCCAGTAATTGACAACTTGATCGCAACTAGTAAAAGAACTCTTGAATGGATTCCTTACTCGCAAATTAACGACATAGAGTCAAGTCAAACTGACAACCTCTATTACGCTATTCACAGGCATATTAATGATGGTAGAGTTTATAAAGACAGGATAACGTTACTATCACTTGGAAGTAGCGAAGAATGTACACCAACTTCCGTGAGTGAGTTTGCCAGAATATACTCACTTCCGACAGACGAGTACAATGACGACATCAGTCAGTTCAGAAGATATGCCAAATGGCTTAATCGTCGCAACAGCATGATAAAAGGATTTACCAAGTCTAATGACAAGTATCGCAACAAACTCATTAAAATGTTTACCAAGTCTAAAGCTAATTATTACATGGTTGCCGATAGAAAGTTTTACGATTGTTATTCTCGATATGGCTTCTGCGCCGCATGTGGAATACTCCGATGTAGTTCCATGTGGTGCATTTGCGGACATAAACAATTATCCGATGGATGGACTAGCAACAATAAGCAACTCGATGAGTTTATTAAGAAATCTCAATTACA